>JALMQS010000084.1:2684790-2808609 GCA_024734495.1 Forficula auricularia
TGTTAAATTTCATCAAAATTGGTTAAGTCATTTTCAAGATATTTAGAAAAAACTAAAAAAAGTACTGAAATAAAGTACTAATGTTTGTGGACCGATATGTACCAAAAACTAATCAGCGCTTCATTTTGTTAAACTAATGGTAGGTTTTCAATTTCATTTCAATCAGCGCAAAGGTGTGGAAAAATGGTGGACGAAAAAAACGATAACACACATACATCCATCCATCCCCACGCACTTCCAAAAAAATGGCACTTTTTGGCCTCTCGACGAGATCCCAGGTAATTTTTGGCAAAACCGTCACGTGCTAAAATTCAATCTCATTGAATACTTCAATTTGTGACCTTAATTGAGTCCATGGGTTCCGTAGTCTTTACCTGAGGACCCTTGAAGTCGCGCTTGCCGCGAGAGCGATTCCAATACTTTCTCCCATGCTTCGCATTGGATAAAGTAAAAAGTAAATTTTATTTCTATTTAATTCAATAATAGCTGCAATTAAAATTTGACCTTTTTGCTTGAATTCAAAGTCTAAAATAATATTAATATATTGCTTTTAACTAAAGCCAGGTAAAGAATAGTCTAAGTAAGCTGTCCGCCTGTATCTATGCAACCGAAAGATGCTTCTGGATCGTACTTTCCTACCCTACAGGCGTCCTTGTTAAATGAGTATTTTTCACAATGTTTAAAATTTGACGGCCATCTCCCGTGAGCTCATTTCCTATTTTTCTAATTAGTGAGACGAGCCCCCAACCTGCTAAATTAAACATTTAAGCAAAAAATATTGAAAAACGAGTTGGTGGAATTATATTATATACTTTATATAATAAAAATATAATAATTATCCATTACACCTAAGCTGTTAAAAAAGAATATTCTAAATTATATAAAAATCTGAATTACCCGAAAAAATGCAGATTTTTGCTCCCCACCTCAGGGCTCAACCTTCAAATTTTTCTACCGGGTGTCAAACCTGACGCAGCCACTGGTTGCAGTACAAAATCTCTTCTTTATTTCTAAAATCAAATTAAACCCCTTGATAGTTAAAGAATCAATGAATTTATTTCACCTAATGGGTATTGTGATGTCACAAGCAGCTCTGACAGCTTTTAATGATGATTTTTGAAGAAAATTTTCAATGTTTTTGAAGATATCTTTAAAAAGGCTCAAAATTGTTTTCTGATATTTTCTGACAATTTAACGGCATAACAACAGATCTTCTTTAATGTGATTTTTTGTTTTATCGGATGAAGCTTAGAAAGATTTATTGAAGATTTAGTGGAACTTTTTAGTGTTTTAATCATATATCTCATAATTTCATCATCGGTGTCGGAATCTTGGCAGACACACAGACATGATTTTTCTTCAAATTTCAGAAATTTTTAAACACAATGAGCAAAGAAAAAATTGAGTGGATTCGTTACGCAAGGCCACTTGGGCCTACCGAGTAATAAAGCAAGAAAAACATAATATATTTCTTAATCAAATCTCACTTGAGAATCTTTAAAAAATAACCAATATAAAATTTAACACTTGTCAATACAGATCTCATTTCTCATTGATATGTTAAATTGAAGATGATAAATTACCGACTACTTTTTCTTTCTACTCATAGCAGTTTTAGCAGGTTCTATGTTGTACTAGCACTAACACTAACCCTAGCAGAAATCTGGGTCAAAAAAACACATTAATTTCGCTCTTTTTAATAGATCCATAAATTAATTTTCTCCAATTCCAGGCAACGGACAACAAGGACTCGAGTTAGCAGATTTCCCTGACCGAGATCTGCTCTTCGGTCTGGCGAGTACCGAATCGTACCTGGACCTTAGTGCACAGGATCTCGAGTTTGGTTTCAACGAAAGTCGTCGTGATCGCATTTTACGAACCTACGTCCGGAACACATATTATTACCATCTGAATGAGATTTTTTCGACACTTAAGAATGAGTATACGGATTGGGAGAGGCCCACCCAAAACCCACTTTCGGTCAGGGACGCAACTCTTGAGGTGCTCTCGGATGGACACACCGCTGCGCCTCTCATCCGGGTCGGATATCTACATGCCGCAACCGGCGGAAACACATACTTCGTCCACTTTCATCATCAATCGGGGGAGCGCGACTTTCCACAAGTAACCCTCTTAAATTTTTATAATTTTAAAATAATATATATATATAATTTCAAATCAACCATTCGACAATTACTAAAATAAACTGCAAAGAATCGTTGCTAAACTTTATTCAATGTACTATATTATTCTAGGGTAAAGTAATTTAAAATATAATTTTACAAAAAACTTTATATGACTTTTTGTGTGGTCCTTGAGGTACTTAATTACAATATTAAATTCCATCAAAATTGGTTTAGTCATTTTCAAGAGATTTAGAAAAAACTAAAAAAGTACTGAAATAAAGTACTAACGTATATAGGCCGATTCCAATGCGTTACCCATGCTTCGAATTGGATAAAGAAATAATCAAAAAGTATTTTAATTTAAAATATGTACCAATTAACTAGACTTTTGAAAGTCTATAATAGGAAAATAAGGACAAGTTCTTATATGTAACTTTATTTATTTTTAGCCAAAGTTTCGTCAATTTTGCCGACTTCTTCAGGGCTTCTACAATTATAAGAACATTATTAATAATATCAAGTTACTAGAGTACATTATAATCTAGGAACAAACATGTATCAACATTTTTTTATCCACCAAATAGATCATACCACACATTTTTTAATGCTAATCGAATGCAAGAAGAGGTGCACCAGTAAAGATGCAGCTCCTATGGATCTCGAAAGACCCTTGCATTATCGAAGAGAAGGGAAAGTTGATTAAGTGAGAGGGTGTAGACGTAGGTGTCTATGCACCCTGGTTTTGAAGGTTTGAAGATTATAGGTGCTGGGAAAGATAGAGGCTGGGAGAGAGTTCCAGTTCCTTGAAGTCATGGGGATATATGTAGTCGCGAATGAAGTGGTCCGGCACTTTTCCAATTTGACCTCGAAGAGAGTGTTGGGAGTCGGCAAAACGCGTGCTACGTGCAAAGCATGCTTTGAGGGGAATTATTGATTTTATCTCATCAGAGCACCTGCCGTGATAGTATCTATAGAAAAGGAAAGGGCAGAGACATTTCTTCGATGGGCCAGCGAGTCGAGGGAGTCGGTGAGGGTAGAATCGTCAATTAGCCTGATGGCTCGTTTCTGAATTGCATCCAGGGTAGCAAGAGAATATTTTGAGGCTCCTCTCCACAGATGAGAGCCGTATTCGAGACAGGGGCGGATTTGGGCCTTGTAGATGGTGAGAAGTTGTGGGCGTTTGTAAAATCGTTTGGACCTGAATAAGAAGCCAATCTTCCTTGCTGCAGATTTCGCTACAGAGGAGATGTGTTCATTCCAAGACAGGTCAGACTGCGACAGAGACGCCCAACATGGATAGGTTGTCACACATTTTCAGGGTATTCGAATCGAAGTGAATATCATATTCGTCTAAATCTAAATTTTCTTTTTACCTTCGTTACCATTGAAAAAATATTTGGCACATTCACATAAACAATTTGTCCTTCTATTCTTTATATTAATAATTACACTAGACAAACAGAAATACATAGAATGAGGCAACACTGTTTTAAAAAAACAGTGTTGAAGGGAGACAATAAAAGAGTGTGTCTTCTGCTGGAATTATAAATTTTATTTATTTATAACGAGACTATAAGTTTCGAGGGCTTTGTCCTCTTCATCAGTCTATTACAATGTATTCACAGGAATAAATTAATTCCTGTGAATACATTGTAATAGACTGATGAAGAGACAAGCCCTCGAAACTATAGTCTCGTTATAAATAAATAAAATTTATAATTCAACAGAAGATACACTCTTTATTGTCTCCTTCAATATATGAAAATTCTGCTACTCTCGGCAAAAACTTTCAATTTAAAACAGTGTTGCCTCATTCTACGTTTTCTGTTTTGTCTAGTGTAATTATTAATATAAAGAATAGAAGGACAAATTGTTTATGTGAATGTGCCAAATATTTTTTGAAATTTGTGTTTCTGATGCTCATCAATGGTAACGAAGGTAAAAAGAAAATTTAGACGAATGTGTGGCATGACTATTTGGTGGGTAAAAAATGTTGATACATGTTTATTCTGAGATTATAATGTACTCTTGTAATTTGATATTATTAATAATGTTCTTATAATTGTAGAAGCCCTCAAGAAGTCGGCAAAGTCGACGAAACGTTGGCTGATAAATAAAAATTTACACATAAAAAGTTCTACTAATTTTCCTATTATAAACTTTCAAATTATGGTCGGAAATGATAACAATAGGTATTAAAACATTTAAGGAAAGTGGTGTAGGTTTATAGTGAAACATATTTGAAAAATTATAAAAGGTTGGAATTAGTGGTGTTTCACAAAATAAAAATTGAAATAAAGTTTGAGTTTAATGGATACTCTATATATATTTTGGGTTTTTTTAACCCATCATCAGCAGTTTATTTAAAAGACTGACTGTAGTAGTAGGTATTATATTTTATTTATTAAAAAAACTATTATAAAATATCTTTGATAAGACAAAAGAGTAAATTATTTTTTATATAAATAGAGCAAATGATAGAGCTCACGTTATGACACGTAGGATTTTGTTAAGATATATTTTAGAGTTCAAAGTGGGCAAGAAAAGGCTAAGGAAAACACCAAGTTAGAGTATTTTCCTCAGATAATGAAGAATTCGGATTGAGAGACTTTTAGAGATATGAAAGATTCGTCATGGGATAGAGTTGAGTTAGACAGGTGGTTGCGTCAAACCAGTCTTAAAACAGCTTTACTTAATAAAGATGATGATGTATATGATGATGAGAAATTAATTAACGAAACAATCTAACATAATCGAAGTTAAGAAATATCAATTCAATTATTCTTAAACTCTCTAAATATCACATAATGTAAGGAAGTTCAACATGAACTGAAAGCGGTTATTAAACATTGTACGTGTTGCACCCAAGAGGCTAAAATCTAAGCTATTCATTCCGTGTAAAAATGGGGCAGCTCCGGTCTGCTATTATTTTGGTGTTATCTTAGTTGGTATCACTGCCCAACACTGAAAATGTTTCGGGCTCAAAAATAGCTGATTCTTATGTATTTCCACCTGCTGAATTAAAAAAATCACCATAGAAATTCAGAAACATGGGACATGAATAAGAAAAACGAAAAAAATTACAAGCGCTCGAAATGGATGCGATGAGAAGGAGTTGCAGTGTCGAGATTGGAGCATATCCCAAATACAACTATAAGGGACAAAATGAAAATGGAAAACGACATAATAGATAGAATAGAAAGGAAGAGATTAATATGGTACGGACACCTCAAAAGAATGCCGGAAGATAGGTGGCCTCATAAAATATGGACCTGGATGCCCACGGAAAGACGGAGGAGAAGAGGAAGACCGAGACGAACGTGGAAGCAGGGAGTAGATGAGGCAATGACCAGTAGGCAACTACAAGAGCAAGACATTCTGGATAGAGAGAATTGGCGTGTTGGATGCGGAAAACGGCGCATGCTGTAGAACAAACCGCTTTATTATTATTACCATAGAAATTACCAATTAGCTCTTGTTTTGGAGATATTTTCAGTTAAAACGACGAAAAAGGTGATTTTGACCTATTTTCGATATTAAGTTACAAATAAACGACGAAATATTAACATGAAATTACTTTTGAAGTCGGTGCCAAACATATACATTTTATTGATCGCACTTGACGGATCTTACTTAGTGGATCTATCTTAGCGGGTACGCTCGCTTATAGGTATAGTTTGTTTGGCACCGACTTAAAAAGTAATTTCATGTTAATATTTCGTCGTTTATTTTTAACTAAATAAGAATATTATTTTATACCTTTAGTGTATTTTATTTTATTTTTAAGTTATTATTATTTTATTTGTTGCATTTAAGTTTTTTGGGGGGAGTCGGGTTGGCTCAGTCGGCTAACGCACTTGCCTCGCTTCGGCATCGATCGATTATGACTATGTTGGAGTGGAAGGCCGGGGTTCGATCCTGGCTGGCAAATAAAAATTTCTACCGGCTAAAAACTCGGCTCCCTCACTAACCCTACTAACACTTTACTTATGTGCTGTCTAAATGAGCTTTGTTCCCGGTGACATTAAATAAATTTAAAAAAAAAGTTTTTTGAAGTCGGTTTTATTTTTTTTTTATAAAAATTATTTTTTTAGTTATAACTCGAGTTCTAATTGAGCTAATACAATTGGTAATTTGAAAAATCAAATAGGAAACTGTTTTCTACTACGTCAACGAAATATTTTATTTCAAATATTGCTGTTTAATATCTAATGGGACTCGAAAATAGGTCAAAAATTGCCTTTTTCGCCGTTTTAACCGATAATATCTCAAAACTCTGACTTGTTGTAAAAAATCAGTAAATTGCATGATAATCAGCGTATAAAACTCTACTGGAATCCATTTTTATGTTTACGGATACAAATTTTTGTTTAATTTTTGATTGACAGCGTTCGGGAAGCGTTCGCGGAGAAGACCTACCGTATGTGCTGGGTCTTCCTCTGGTCGGAGGACAGCCCTTCTTTCCCCATAATTACACACGCCAAGATAGCCAAGTGAGCCGGCTTCTTATGCACTACATCTCTAACTTCGCACGCACAGGGTATGTATTAAAAATTTATTCTCAGCATATTATAAAGGGTGACTAGGAATTTTAAAATGCAAACTAATTAAAAACTGTCTAACTTATAAAAGTCATTTTCTGCAAGTTAGATTGAAAATTAATTATACAGCGCACGTATAACAAAGGTATTAGCAATAACGATGCACCAATGAAAATTATAGCAATATTTTATGATAGGGCCGTGGCAAGAGCGTATCTAAAATTACGGTAAGAGTACGGAACCCCCCCCCCCCCCACCCCCGAATTTAGGAGCCACCTTACCGCCCAGGAGGCATGTGAATATAAGTATAATAAATTTAACAATCATTTTTAAAAATTTCGAAAAAACAAACAATTTTTTATCTAAAAGTCTGGCCTCAAAAATCAGATATATTTTGAGAGGGAGCAGGATTCATCGGGCCATTTTTCGACTTTTTTTGGCTTTTCGGTCCTTCTAGCCATCAGCCAATTTACGATATTATTAAATTATATCAACTATGTAGGGATCAGATTTTTAGTCGGATTCGAATCCGGGTCCACTTGATTAGCAGGCTGGTACACTAGCCCTTCGGCTAATATATTTAATACTTTATATATTTAAACAAATATATCCAGAAGGCATAAAACGCTTTTCCATCTTAAATCCGATACCCACGAAAATACCATATAATATAAAATACCATTTATTTATTATATTTATTCTTTTATATTGCAAGATAAGTATACTATTTATAAAAAAAATTATGGTCTCTCCACCAAATTTTTTGTGTACTTCCCTGATATACTATTTAAATATAAGAAAAAAATGGATGTTTTCATTTTTAGAATAATTATAAAATTTTTCTTTTTTTATAACCTTTACCTTTGGGCGATTTAATGCACTTTACCGCACAAATTACTACGATAGAAACCTAAATAAACTAGCACTAAATCATGGCGATGACGTCAGTATACTCTCTCAAAGCAGAATGGAGTTTGCCCAACATAAAACGCTAATAGATTATAATCTAATAATTATTCGAAATAAGAAATATCTACTTTATGGTCATACGTTTCGCTGGGGTACTGCGACTTTCCTCAGGGCCTCCTGTCTAGATTCCTGGAGTATCGGTACAAAAAACGATTTCATTTAATATTATATATCCCTTAAAATGGCTGATACTAAGATCGGTCTATCCAAGAGTGTAAAATATGAAGTTTTGCCCCCACCAGAAATTATACTAAAAAGTTAAGCCGGTGATATCTAATCTCCTTGTTGAGTTGGCATAAAGAAGTCTATAATTGAGTTTTGTTGAATCGCAAGATTCAACTATTCTTTTTTTTTAACAAATAAAATTTCCTATGAAATATTATCTAAAAAGGAGGATTTTTATTTCAATGTCAGTTGATAGCGATGAATCACACTCATCTCTCTAGAGATTTTTTTTATACCTATTTATATTATAAACTTTTCGTCTTGTTTATATGATGATAAGAAATGTTTATTTCACTTATTCGTTTCATTTTTTTTTTTACTTTTATATTTTCATCAAATTCAAGACAGATATAAATTTACTGTTTATAAAGTGGGTTTTGTATAAAAAAAATGACGTAAATTCTGTTGAATTCAGTTATTTTGTGAAGTTATTCAAAAGTTGGATAGAGTGGAAAATTAAAGAGAGAAGAATATTAGAGAATCATTTATTATCAAAATTTAGCTGAAATTTTTCATCGAAATTGCATTCTCTTAAGACAAATAGAAGCAGAAGTACCTTCGATTCTAAACTCATCTTGAATTGCATCCATCCATTGATTCACCGTTTTCACTGTACCTATTTATATTTAAAAAACAATCTATTTTTATTTTTATTGTGTTAATTTAATATTTCAACGATTATATGTACCTTTTGATTTTTGCGGAATAATTTGTATTTTTTCAGTGATTTCTATTCATGTATTATGTACTTCAGTATATTATTTGTGCTCTCGTTTTACTCTGTTTCTATTTGGACGATTTTGCGGGTAATTCGAAGGATGGTGTATTTGCCTCCTTCTTTCAAAGACCTATTTAGTGTGTCACATTTTTGAAAAAAAAGACTTATTGGTGTGTCATTTTTGAAGTCTAATTATTTGTAAAAAAAATGTAACAAATGCTGTATTTAAATTAATAATTGATTCATTGAGGAAAAATAAAAATTCAGTGTTAAAATAACTAGAATTTTTTTTTATTCATGTTTCTAAGTGCATGAAGATGGAGAAAAATCATTTTCAAAGCATTATTTTTCTGACTATGTATATGTCTATGGTATACTTAAATCCGATGCTTTATGATTATTCAAAAAGAGAAAATCGTAGATAGATTTATTCTACTTTAACATCTGTACTATGAGACATCATTGATATTATTGAAAGAAGAAGTTCTTTGAGAGAATCCTCAAATGGCAGACGATCTCGATCCTCATTTAATCTGTGGATTAAGAATTTATTTAATATTTCCATTTTTTACAAATTATAATTTTAGTTACTCACTCAGCATATAAAATTCTAGACCGGACAATAAATCTTATACAATACTGTAGTCCTTTCATCGTCTTTAAAAGCAAATCTTTATCTTGCTGATCATTTGAATTAGCATTATCAATATGGTATTTAAGTACAACTATTAATTTGCTGTAATGAAATTTTGTTTTATTATCTTTGTCAAATTAAAAAATAAAAATAAAATTGTTGTACTTACTTATATGCTAAAGTAGCACTAAAACTTTCTTGAATATATAAATCAAGTACTGGTTGGAAATGTTGATATTTCCTATCCGACACAAGTCCAATGATATAAAGCTGTCATAAAAAAATTAAAAATTAATCTATTTCTTATTTAGATATATTATAATAGTATTATAAAAAAACCTACCAAACATTCGAAAACCATATTATCATATAGATCTGAGTCAGAATTTTGCATTAGTATATTAAAAAGTGCATCTAGAACATCTTGCAAAAATTTCACTACTGTGGGTACGCTCGCTTATATGTATAGTTTGTTTGGCACCGACTTCAAAAAGTAATTTCATGTTAATATTTCGTCGTTTAGTTGTAACTAAATAAGATAAAAATTATTTTATACTTTTTAGTGTATTTCATTTGTTGTATTTAATTTTTTTGGAGTCGGTTTTATTTTTTCTTAAAATTTTTTTCCTAATTTCATTGATAAATTTAATAAAATAAATATTTTGTATGATGGCTTTCTTGCTTAGCGTGAATGCAAGATTGTAACTCATAAAAATTAATATTACACATTATATCAATGAGATGGGTCGTAGCCCGAAATTTATATATAGAGTCTTACTCTTATAAAAAAACATTTCACCTCGAGCCGGCATCAGTCTCCCTAAACAAAATTAATAAAAATTACTTTGTGAGTCTTTAAAATTTTAACAGTCAGAAGCAGAGTCCTTGAAAGTTATTACAACTTGCCTTGCAAGAGATGGTAAGTACTAAATTATCATAGTTTGCATACCAGTGTTCAAATCGCGTTGTTGTTAATTTTAGTATGTACTTAAGAGAATTAAATAACTCTCTTCGATTACATTCTAAATAACCGAGATAGCCAACACCAGCCTAAGTTTCTTTTGGGACACCTGAAGACATACCATATATGTAGCTTTACCATTCGTCTTGGTTTGACCGGGACTGTCCTGGTTTGAATGGAAGGTTCAGGTGTCCCGGTTATTTTGTCATTTCGTCCCGAATATTTGGAAAAATTTATTAAGTGCTGCCTCGGTAAAGTTAATTGTAAACTAAATTTTTTTAGATACTCGACGGGATTAAAAATATAAAGAAATAGAAGGAAAAGTAAAAACTTTTTCAAGACTCGGTTCGCTTGCTAGTTAGAGCTTCAACAAGTAATTTCTTTTGTGTTTTGTACATTTTTGTCTAAATTTTAATCCAACTCCAATTTATATTCTCTCTATATATAACGAGTAGGTATCGTTTTGGTCCGAATGCAAAAGGCCATTCCTAGAATAATATATTAGAAATTAAGAAATTCATCTCTAATAGTCTGAAACAGGTCTGTTCTTGTAAGTTAGAGGTCGGGGAACTTTTTAGCCATTACCCCAAAATATTTTTGAGTAGGTCGCTATTACCCCTACATTCTGAAAAGCAAGATAAATGTATATTAAATGAGAAAGAATTCAATCTTTAGGACAAATTCTAAGATTTTAGTAGAAATATCATTAAATTGCGATTTCAGAGGGGATTCATCTCCTCAGGAGTCGAACCTGAGAACTAACATGCTCACTGTAAAAACATATAGTAAATTTACATTTTTTTAACAGTGTAACTACAATGTCCTTTAGTCTATCAGAGCATTGTACTCGTAAACTAAATAAGATTCAAACTTGAAATTAAAAGATTACTATCGGCGAGAGGTTTTTGGTCTCGAGGTTGTGAGCTGATTGACTGTCTGTCCGGAAAGCATGTTAGTTCTCAGGTCGACTCCTGAGGGGATGAATCCCCTCTGATATCGAAATTTAATAATATTTCTACTAAAATCTTAGAATTTGTCCTAAAGATTGAATTCTTTCTCTTTTAAAAACATTGGTTAATCTGTACCAGTGCTGATTTTTTTGAAAAACATTCAAACTATTTTCAAAAAAAAAGATGCTCAAATCTATAGTTTTATAAATGTATATTATTTATTGAATTAATTGGAATTTACATGAAAACTATCTGTAAGTAAATAAAAATTATAACATTAAAATAATTCAAGCTAAAATACTATAATAGTTTATAAAATAGAAAATTTAAAAAAATGTCCTTATTACCCCCGATAGTTTCATTGTTACCCCATTTGGGGTAATTTACCCCGGTTCCCCGACCGCTGTTGTAAGTGGATGCCACTTATAAGTTCAGACCTGTTTCAGGCATCCTTGCAATACCTCTTAGCACTAAATAAAGAGAGATAATTCTAACCGCGTTCTTGTAGTTATTTTTATTCTAATTTAAAGAATCGCTCACCCGTACATTAAATAATAAAATATCGAAAACATTTTCAAGACTCGGTACACTAGAACTTCCCTAGTAATTATTAATAAATTTAAATATAAATTGTTCATTTATGGCTATACAATAACATCCTCTTAAAATCTCAATAGAATAATTCAAAAAATAAAATTTTCTGCCTTTTGCACGAGATATTCCAAAATCTAATCAGTACTATGTATTTTGATATAAACCAACTTATTATTAACTTTCCGTTCTTGGGCTATCTTGGGTATCGGAATTCAGACACACAAAGAGAAAAAAAATCATAGTTGAAAAAGTTTTTCTCCGCGTTTCAGACATTTTAAAGCACAATGAGCAAATATTTATTTTTATTCCTGATTTAAAACGAATCTTACTTCTGCGACGACTCGACGAGAATTAGCCCCAAAATTTTATATACTGGTTTCGTATTCGGATAAGGTGACCTGGTCTCGATCCATTGTCAACCAATGGCGAAAGTGTTTTTTCATTATTGTTTTCGAATTGGATCCTGTCCTGACTAGACCTCGACTATATGACCGCCCTCCCCATTGACTTGAAAGCTGGATCCGCCCCTTGCACCTAGCCCCTCTCTCCTATTTTTGAACCCCTTCTGAGGCACTATCAATTTCACATAATGAGATATTTTCATAAGGTCACAGAAGGTGCATAGCCGAAATTTCGTACAAATCGATCAAAAGACTTATATTGAGAGTTCAACTCCCCCCCCTCCCTCAATTTTCGTCACCGAAAAAATAATTACTCTTTTTTTTGAGACCGTTTTATATTAATGTTGAAATCACTGAAATAAATTAATTCAGATAGGACCTTTTTGTATTTGGTTTTCTTATTCCCTGGATAATCCTGTATATATATATCTATATCCTCTTTATCTTTTTCATTATCCATTTTACCTTAAATTTCAACTTTTTCCATCTCGAATGGAATCGAGAGTATATTTTTAGTACTTTCGCTAAACAGCTGTCCAAGTCTCGACTATTGAGTCAGATCAAAATATAACATCCTTCGTATAGCTTTTACATACACTTTATTCACTATCTCACCCTCAAAATTTAAATTTACCTATTAGATAAAAAACAGATGAGATAGTTCAAAATTATTAAAAAAAATATTCTGAATTACAAATAAAATTTCTCCGAAATTTATGCAAAGAATAATATATTATATCTGTAAGAACTGTTAATGAGTGTATATATATATCCCTTTTACCAAACTTTACAGGGCCAAACAATAGTGCAGAGCATATGACCAGCTACTGTCCTTTACCAAGCTAATTTTAAGCCTATTCGTGGTTCAAATTTAATAATTTTTAGAAAATATTTTCCAGGATGGTATGATGATTCTAAGCACATCCGTAAAAAATAGTATAATGGGGAACTGAGGTAAACACGCACTTACCTCACTTTGTCAAAGTGCGCGCCCTGTACAGTGTAGTACCTCTAACAAATTTTTTTACTATCGTTATTTTATTTATACTTTCATATTTTTATTTCTCGGTCCATGAAGAACAAAGGTTAATGTATTTTCTTTTTAAATTTTACATGCAAATTATTGAAAATAAGGGATACAGCTTCTTTCGAAAATGCACTATCAAAAAATGGGCTCGCACACTTACTGTTGCAGTAAAAACACGTTTTTAGTAAGAACGGGTTACTAGTTAAAACGCGTTTCACTGAATACGTTTGTGGCAACTAGAATTTACTGATGTTGGTTGAGTTTGGTCCAAGGTCTAGAATCTTCAATTTTGAAATTCGGCCTCATTCTGAGTGTTTATTTTCAAAAATTTTAATGTCAAAAATTAAAATCCTCTAAAACTTTGCTTCTAATTTTTTACATTTACGTTTAAAATTTTTTGAAAATAAACACTCAAAATGAGGACTGGGTCTAGGCGGCCAGCTATTAGGGGCGTCTAATCGTGGCAAAAAATATTATTATTATTATACGTCCCAATAAACGATTAGCTGAAAGGACGGCTGATACTACACTCCCTAAGGGCGGCCAAGACTGCTAGTCCGTCTCTGTTAATAGTCTTTTATGATAGGATTATAGGTATCATTAGGAATAATAATTATAATGTCTATAGAATTCGCCGATAAATTTCCGGCCTTATTTGTACGTTATTGGAGTAAATTCTAAATTAAAAGGAAATAATGAATGAACTATGAACAAAGTCCTCAATGTATATTATAAGTTAAAGTTATTTACAAATATATTACAAAAAAATTCTTTTATATACACTCATTTAAACTTACAAGTACAAAAGCAAATATTTTCAGATATTATTTCTAAATTTATTTTCTACATTTTTTGTGATCGACGAAGTTGTTTCATTTCTTCTGAGATTTTGAATTTGCGTTCAGATAAAATTTGTAATGATTTATCGACATCAGTCATCTAATTAAAAAAATAATAATAAAATTAATTACTCAATAAAAATAATCAAAGAAATTAATTAAATTAAATTTTGCTGGGAGAAGAGATTTTCTAGAATGGGGTGAGAGGTATCTTCGCATAAAGTAGAATAGAATTGAGCAGTTTTTTTTTAATTCTATTTACTTTGATATGAAGTTGTAAGAAGAATTCACAGTACCTACCTATTTTTATACGATATTTGTACCCAACGGGATTTAGAAAATTCTTCGAATGCGTCCATGCACTCCTTGTCATCATCAAATAATAACTTATTTGATATTTCAAGTATTTTAGTAGATAGAGGCCAAAATTTTAAGGGTAGAAGTGGGTAATAATATGATTATAAGAATCTACTCAGACAAACAGACAGTAGAGGAATCAAGTTAAATACTATAGAAGCCTGTAATATTGATTGAATCATAAGACATATTCTTTAACTCGTTTTATGTAAATTAAATAAGATATTGTTTTAAATTTTCTAAGGTCAACTTCTTCTATTTTTTTTCTTTAATAATTGACTTTGGGAACTTAGTGCCCATTTAGCCAATAGACAGACATATTTAAAAATGCATAAAAGATGAAATAAATAAAATAAACGTAAAAAGTCAGAAAATTAAAATTAAAATCATTAAAAAAAAATCAAATAATTGAAATGAAATCCATACATTAATAAAACATATAGCTACTATATATTGAACAAAATTTTTATTTACAAAACTTCAAATTCCTATTTTTTTCACAATTTAATCATCGAGTTATTACTCCGTTCTCAAATACACACTGTTTTTTTTTTTTACTTTCACATATATATTGTATAATCTACCATAAATGTAACCTCTAAGTGGAAGGTATCGTGCCCTTTGCCCTTAATAGTTTGAAACCGGATTTAGAACATAAAACCAGCTATTGTGATCTCCAAAGGCCAAAAAGGGGCCAAAAATCAATTTGTCATGTATGTCATGTATGTACCCCCTGCGTTTCGTAACCTTAAGTTTCAGAGCTAGGAAATTCGAAACTTAAGCTCCATATAGGCTAGATGGAGTAGAACAAGCTTTTGGATGTAATCGGAATGGAAGTTGGCATATACTTCAACGATTTTTCGTTTTTTGGGATTTTCTCAAAACCGGCTATAGTGATTTTTTTTTAATTGGTGTACTTATCAAGTGTTATAATCTATTAGTCGTGTATAAATTTTAATACGTTTGGGATTTGAAACTTAAGCTAACTAGAGACTAGAAGAAAAGTACCACAAGATTTTGGCTAAAATCGAAAAACCGGAAGTACATGTTTACTTGAAATTTTTTGTTATTTTGCAATTTCGTTTTTTTTTCTAAGTTTCTTAAAAGGGCTTGGGAAGCCCAAATTGAAGTAATTTGAATGAAGAAAATTGGTATTATGATTTCAAATAATTCCAGAAACTAATTTGAAAATCGTGTTGTGGTGCCCACACCAGTGGATTTTTTTGTTAATTCAATTATTTTTTAAATTATGATAAAATATTTCACAAAATGATGATTTTAAATATAAAGTAGAGAGATAATAATGGGCCTTGCCTTTTTATAAAGTTCCATGAATGGTGTTTTGAATTCATATATTATATTTTCTAACCGAGCAATCATTCGATTCCGAAGTAGTGTTTCTTTCTCCTCCAACAGCTGACAAAACATCAGAAAGAATTTAGTTATTATGAATAGAATAAATATAAATAAATAATATATAAAAACAAGTGTGTGTCTTCTATCTTATTTTTTTTTCTCAAAATACTAAAATATTTCTTTGGGGCTCGATAAACCTACTAACTTCAAATTACCATTGACTAAAATATTCAATTTTTACAAAAGATGGTGTATTTTAAAAATTATAATGTCCCTAGTTTAGCTTATTTTTTACCAAAAATTTGAGTCCGATAATCAAATTAGATTTATTAGAAATCGTCGCCTTAGAGAGTAAAACCTGCTAACTCACAACAAGGAAATTTTACAGGGGAGAGAAAAAACAAACAAAATTTAATATTGTTATGGAAAAAAATATTTTTCACATTTTTTTCTGCAACTTACGACGATAATTTTAAGTAGCAGTTTTACTTGGATGATGCTGCATCTCTTTTTCTTTCGAACGCTATTAATATTCATATTTGATAAAAATGGAGTTAGCAGCTTTACACTCTAAGCTGACGATATGTTTTATTGATGTCAAAGGGATCGGCCCCTATAGAAGTCGAAACTAACTTCCCAAACTCGCTTTCTAGGCATTGGGCTTAATGAGATAATATTCTTTAATTTTAATATAAATTACATAAATAAAATGATACTTACTTCACATTTTATGATGATTTTACTCCGTTTTTCTGTCATTACATTGGAGATACTGCCTGTATAAGTGTAGTTTCTAAAATTATATAATTATATATATAATAAATAAATATAAAATATGAAAGATTTCAATTTGCTGATGATAATAGATTCAATTTCTTAGAAAATCATAAGATGGTGTCATCTATTAAATCCGATGGAATGGTATATTTTTAATTATATGCCAGAGGGGTTGTTTTTCACCCCCTCGGGAGTTGAACCCGAGTGCCAGTAACACCAATCCGGCCATCTGTCTCTACCTGCGAGGTGCGAACTTTATAAATTAAGATACCAATCTTTGAGTAAAATATTTAAATCGTTTACATATGTCAGAGAGAGTTCGCACCCGTAGGTGAACCAGGTGGCCAGGATTGCTGTTACTGACACTCTGTTCGATTCCTGAGGGTGTGAAAGCAAGCCCCTCTGACATGTAATTAAAACAATCCATTCCATAGCATTAGTAGATGACACCTCTTGTTATTTTTTAAGAAAATATAAAACAATTAATAATAAATTATTTAATTAAATAAACGGATACCCAAATTATTAATAAATAAAACAGCTTACCTGCTTAGTATATGCTGCTGTTATTTTTATTTAAGAAATCATTGGGAGAAAAATATTGAAAATGGTTTACAAATGTGGGGCACGTAGATGTTCGTCTGTACTGATTATGGCATCTCATGAGAAGTGATGAAGGACTCCTAGTTTAACAGACAAGGAAGAGCTTAATTCTTTTAGCATTTGCTTTAATTATTTTTAAAAACCTAGAGTTAGTTTTAATGGGAAACCCTAATGGTAGGGACTGTAAGTAAATATAGTTTATTTAAAGAGATTTGAGACCTATGTTGCACCAGAACATAGAATAATTTCTAATTGTTTTTAATGACTTAGAGCAAACATCAACAATAACAAAACATTTTTTCTTTTCTATAATCTATTTAATGATCATTCCTACATCAAAGCAGTGCCTTCTTATAGCACGGACACATCACCCAGAGTCTTGATGGGGTTGGATGTTGTGTCCATTTTTTTACTTTTGCTAGAATATAATGTGGAAGTATTGCAATCGACTGCCTGGGCCTTGACTCCTTAATAGCTTGAGTCAATTTCATTTTGAAATTTCTAGGTGGAAGGAATCGATGCCCTTAATAGTTGGAAACCGGATTTAGGACACAAAACCGGAAGTTGTGGTCCCCAGAGGACAAAAATTCATTAGATTTTAAGGAATTTGGTGTTGGTACTTGGTAAAACATTTTGTAAAATTTGTGGATAAAAAATGACTTGGTAGGTTTAACATTCTAAATGTGAAACCTACCAAGTATTTTTTATACAATAACTTTCAAAAATACATTGCTCAGTGGTCATCCCCCTGCGTTTCGCAACCATAAGTCTCAGAGGTACGAAATTCGAAACTTAAGCTCGATCGATATCGATATAGGCCAGAAGGAGTACAGCAAACTTTTTGGTTGGAATCGGAACTACCAGAAGTGAACATTTACATGAAAGATTTTGTCGTTATTTTTTATTTTCTCAAAAACTGCACTAACGATTTTTGTTTAAAATTTGCGTACTTATCATGGGTCATGAGTTATTAGTCGTGTATAATTTTTAAACCGATTGAAAGGAAAGGAAGGAAGGGGGTGTAAATTAGGAGTGTCGCGATGATTTCAAAAGGGGAAAATGAGAAAGTCGTGTGATGAATTCACCAATTGATTTTTTTGGTTTGCTATACAGGGTATGGTCAAGTATGGTAATCGTGCATGATAAAAGTGGTTTTTTCCTTCTTTCTTTCGAAATATCTCAAAAAACGGCTATCAAAATATACATTTATACTTAAAAATCCTTAATTTTTTAAATGACATACTCTAAAGGAATTATGTTATTTAATAATAGAATTATTTATTGGATACTACTAATATAATAATTGTCATGAGGCCTTTCGCCAGTCCCAGTGATGTAGTCGTATATTTGTATAGGCATTTTAAATTTGTATTTCAAAATTGTAGACGGTACCGGTAAATTTATATTATAATGTCCATTATTTTAGGAAATTAAATTATCAAAATAAAACTTACTGGGAGTTTTTTATATGCTGAATATCTAGCTTTTAACATAAATTTCACCATTACTGCCTAATACTTTGAGATACACAAATTTAAATAATGACCTTTTAAAGAATAATTAATTTCCAAAAGAAAATTCATAGAAGTAAAAAATATAAAATGAATAGTTTACCAGTTAAAAGATATTCCATTATTGTATGGAGAGTGAATGGACTTTAATCAATATCAAATGTCAAATGCAGGTGACACATCTTTTCGATATAACAAAAGAATTATAAATGACAAAAAAATCGATCTTAATGTTCAGTAACTATTTAATATATTATAAAAAATAGCATTTTGATTAAGAATTTTGTAGTTTAAAAGAAATTGTATGAAAACATTCAGTTTCACAGCGAGTCGACTAGAAATGCCAATAAAGAGTTTATTTTTTTCCTCATCACATAATTAATTAAATATATTGAAATTTCATATCTATGGAATATTTTCTTTTATCAAATAGTTTTTATTAGAATATTTGCATTTTAAAGGATAGATTATTTGAAGTCTAATATGAAAAAAACGCTAATTACTACTTTGAAATAATTTTTAAAAACATGAAATTAATAAATATTACAAAACAATCAATCATTAATAATTATATTTAATTTTGAACGAAATGGTTTGATTAGTCTCCTAAAGAAAAACGCTATCAATCAAACATTTTTGTTTATTTTAAGATTAAAACTAATATACTCACCAACTTTCATAATTCATTTTTTGTAATTGTAACTTCTAACCTAGATAAAATTAATGCTATTTTTTATTAAAATTGTGAGAAATAAAAAAAATTAAATTACCCCTCGGCACTTTATTTCATTTTAATCATAACATCGAACTTATTAGTTATTTAACAGTCTAGCCAGAATATTGGTAAAGTAAAGCTGAAACAGTCACCGCCAGGCGATATTATAATACAATATTTATGATGGGCTGCTTTTTTATAAAACTCGTAGTCTGCAATTTTTTTTTATCAAAAACTTTCTACCTACCCAGGTGTTCTTTTGTGAGAAATAAAAAAATGATTATCATATTAGAATAATAAAAAAATGTGTCTGATCGTTTTGAAATCTCAAAAGGTCTCATACAGGGATGTAGCCTATTGCCGGCTCTCTTCAAGATCTATTTATAGGATCTTCACGGGTAGTCAATAAAGTGCAACAGTATGGGAATACAAATCGGAGAAGTATGATATCTTACTCTAATTTTTTCAGACGACCAGCTGGTCGAAATGAATCTTGACTACATAAAGACACTATACTACTATAAAGATAAAATTATAAAACTAAATGATGAATAAAATTATTAAATATTAATTATTATTATTATATTTGATTAAATTCCATTATATTCGATTATATTCCATTTTATTACATTTTATTATATTATATTACATTAAATTCCATTATATTCCATTATGTTCCATTTTATTACATTTTATTATAATATATTACATTAAACCCATTATATTTCATTATATTCCATTACATTACATTATATTCCATTTTATTGGATTATATTTCATTTCCATTTTATTACATCAATATTAATTATATTCCATTATATTTCCATTATATTTCATTATATTACATTATATTCTCCTATATTCCATTATATTTCATTATATTACGATTATATTCTCCTATATTTCATTATATTGCATTATATTCCATTTTATTAAATCATATTAAATTATATTCGATTATATTCCATAAAATTCCATTATATTTCATTAAATTCAATTATATTTCATTTTATTTCATTATATTACATCATATTAAATTATATTCCATTATATTTTCATTATATTCCAATATATTCAATTAAATTCCATTAAAATCCATTTTATTACATCATATTAAATTATATATCATTATTTTGCATTATATTTAATTATATTCAATTATAATCCATTAAATTTAATTTCATTTCAAATTATTCCATTTTATTACATCATATGTTATGTTATATTAGTGTTTTTTTCATCATAGGCTCCACGAGGAGCTCTTGATGAAAGTCCTAAGGCTGTTATTTAATAATAGAATTATTCGATACTAATAATATAATAATTGTTTTCAGAGTCATGAGCCCCAGGAGCGAGCCCTTTCGCCAGTCCCAGTGATGTAGTTGTATATTTATATAGGCATATTAAATTTGAATATCTGAAAAGATTAATTTATTGCAAAACTGTAGACAGTACCGGCAAATAAATATTATAATATCCATTATTTTAGAATATTAAATTATCAAGATAAAACTTCCTGAGAGTTTTTTTATAAGTTGAATATCTAGCTTTCCATATAAATTTCACTATTACTGCCTAACCATTTGAGTCCAACAGAAAAGTTCATATAAGTGAAAAATTTTAAATGAAAAATATTAAAGTCAAAAAGTTTGATATAATAACTTTTTCGATGCCTCTTTTACCATTGCATTTTCATCGTATAAGAAAACAATCAATACTATTAAAATATACATTTATATTTAAAAATCCTTAGTTTTTTGAATGACATACTCTTAAGGCATTATGTTATTTAATAATAGAATTATTTATTCGATACTACTAATATAATAATTGTCATGAGCCCTTTCGCCAGTCCCAGTGATGTAGTCGTATAAATAAATATATTTATATAGGCATTTTAAATTTGTATTTCAAAATTGTAGACGGTACCGGTAAATTTATATTATAATGTCCATTATTTTAGGAAATTAAATTATCAAAATAAAACTTCCTGGGAGTTTTTTATATGCTGAATATCTAGCATTTAACATAAATTTCACCATTACTGCCTAATACTTTGAGATACACAAATTTAAATAATGACCTTTTTTAAAGAATAATTAATTTCCAAAAGAAAATTCATAGAAGTAAAAAATATAAAATGAATAGTTTACCAGTTAAAAGATATTCCATTATTGTATGGAGAGTGAATGGACTTTAATCAGAATATCAGAATATCAAATGGCTGGGTGACACATCTTTTCGATATAACAAAAGAATTATAAATGACAAAAAAATCGATCTTAATGTTCAGTAACTATTTAATATATTATAAAAAAATAGCATTTTGATTAAGAATTTTGTAGTTTAAAAGAAATTGTATGAAAACATTCAGTTTCACAGCGAGTCGACTAGAAATGCCAATAAAGGGTTTATTTTTTTCCTCATCACATATTCAATTAAATATATTGAAATTTCATATCTATGGAATATTTTCTTTTATCAAATAATTTTTATTAGAAGTATTTGCATTTTAAAGGATAGATTATTTGAAGTCTAATATGAAAAAACGCTAATTACTACTTTGAAATAATTTTTAAAAACATGAAATTAATAAATATTACAAATCAATCAATTATTAATAATTATATTCAATTTTGAACGAAATGGTTTGATTAGTGTCTTGAGAAAATGTTAAAAACACAGAAAACCGTAACAAAAGACTCGGTGATGCCGAACGACGTGTGCGACCCAGTGTCTTGATAAAATAGACCAAAGAAATGATAAATGAGAAAAAAACGATCTTATTTTATCGATTTAATCGATCTGAAGGTTCATAGTAACTTTTTAATATAAGAAAATAGCATTTTGATTAAGAATTTTGTAGTTTAAAAGAAATTGTATGAAAAGATTCAATTTCTTCTCTCCGGGAGCGAATCAACTAGAAATGCCAAAGAGTTTTATTTTTTTTCTCATTATACATTTATTCAAATCTATTGAAATTTCATAACTCTGTGTTATTGTCATTTTATCTTTAATATCAAATAATTATTATTAGAAAATTTGCATTTTAAAGGGTACTTTATTTGAAGTCCAATTTGAAAAAACGCTAATAACTCCGTGGAAATAATTTAAAAAAATATAAAATCATTTAGATATTATAAAACAATTGATTATTAATAATTAAATTTCATTTTGAACGAAATCGATTAAGTACTTTTTGAGTAAATCGTCAAAAACCATCTGTACTGTCAATAAAACGTTGTTTTTTGAAAGCACGAGATGCCTTTGAAAACAGTTTAAAAAGTTATATGAAACGAAAAGTTGACTTGTGACATGGAGATGAATTTTAAAATGTTTCTAAAACGGCCTTTCATAGACGGTTTACGGGGTTTTTGGCGATTTTCTCAAAAAGTACTGAACCGATTTCGTTCAAAATTTAAGTAAATTATTAATAATTAATTGTTTTATAATATATAATTGATTGCATATTTTTAAAAATTATTTCAACGGAATTATTAGTGTTTTTTCAAATTGGACTTCAAATAAACTACCCTTTAAAATGCAAATTTCCTAATTATAATTATTTGATATAAAAGATAAATGACAATACCACACAGTTATGATATTTCAATAGATTTGAATAAATATCTAATGAGGAAAAAATCAAACACTTTGTCATTTCTAGTTGATTCGCTCCGGAGAGAAGAAATTGCATCTTTTCATACAATTTCTTTTAAACTACAAAATTCTTAATCAAAATGCTATTTTCTTATATTAAAAAGTTACTATGAACCTCAAGATATATTAAATCGATAAAATAAGATCGATTTTTTCTCATTTATAATTCATTTGGTCTATTATATCGATAGGAAGTGTCTCGATCAGAGACGCATTATTTCATATTGATTCATCGAGTCCATTCACTCTACAATATATGGAATATTTTTTAACTCGTAAACTATTGATTTTAGACAATTCACTTATATAAACTTTTCTGTTTGAAATTAAATATTCTTTAATAAATCTCATTATATAAATTTGTGTATCTCAAAGGGTTAGGCTGTAAAGGTGAAATTTATGTGGAAAGTTGGATATATATTGCTCTAACCCCCTAGATATTCTACATTTAAAAAAATTATAATGAAGAAACATGTTGATAATTTAATCTACTAAAAGAAAGTTCATTATGTATATTTAGCTCCGATGACTATATTTCAATATCTAGAGAGGTTTAAAAATTTACCTACATAACTTTTAAATGATTGATTTTAGACATTTCTCTCATATTAACTTTTCTGATGGAAATTAAATGTACTTTAATAAAAGTCCTTATATGACTTTGTTTACCTCAAAGTGTTAGGCAGGAATGGTGAAATTTAAGTGGAAATTGAGATAAATACTCCCTACAAATCTCATTGTTTCCCCTAGAAAAATCGAAGCTCCATTATTACGAGGCATCTCTTATGTATTTCTAATTAAATTATTTCGTTACTACCAAAATTTGTCAATTCTACTAAAAAATAAGTTGATCTCTAATCGGATTACCGAAATTGAAACCTTGTGGTGATAATCAGCTGGCTGGCTGAAGGCCCTAGAAAAACTCCCTAACTACGCCACTGGTCAATACCACCCCATTTTGAGACACATAACTAAATTTTGGGGTCGAAAAAAATAAAATGACAATCACAATAAAAAAATTATATTGGACAGCGAACAAAAATAAATTCAAAATAAGCTGATGCGGCCATCCACATGACTTTACCATACACCTGGCCCCTCTCTCCTATTTTTGAATCCCTCCTCTTCTGAGGCACTATCAATTTCACATAATGATCAGTTCTTAATCTTATTACTCACTTCCTGTGTGTTTATGTATGTGTGTGGGGTAGATGGGTTTTGAGTTTATGGTCGGTTGCTAAATTTCATATCAGCCTCTCGCTGTCTATGGGGTTCTGAAGGTTTCAGGGCTTACGGTTAATTGTTGAAAGTTTTTATCGGCAACTCATTAGGTGTGGACTTAGTGGGTTTAGTCAATGCCATCAAAACTTATCAAATATTTATGAAATTGGATGTTGATGAAGGCAGTGGTTGTAAAAAATTAGATTTTAATGGTTTTATTATTTTACATTTATTCGTTAAACCGACGTTCCGGAGATTTATTCTCTCCTTCTTCAGGGTAACGAAAAGTCATTGAAAGTAGTTCAAATCATAATTACTTCCTGTCTCCTTTGACAATGCCAAGAAAACATAAATTTTTTTCATTTCGAATAGAAAAAAGCAATTGATGACTTTAACGAATAAATTTAAAATAATAAAACCATTATAGTCTTATTTTTTACAACCACTGTGGACTGCCTTCATCAACATCCAATTTCATATTTATACCAGTCCGTCTCCTAAAGAAAAACGCTATCAATCAAACATTTATGTTTATTTTTAAGACTAAAACTAATATCCTCAACAACTTTCGTAATTCATTTTTTGTAATTGTAACTTCTAACCTAGATAAATTAATAATGCTATTTATTATTAAAATTGTGAGAAATAACAAAAAGTGCTTACCCCGCTTTGTATTTTTTTTTTTTTTTTAATGCAATCGAATGCAAGAAGGGGTGCACCAGTAAAGATGCAGCTTCTATGGATCTCGAAAGACCCTTGCATTACCGAAGAGAAGGTAAAGTTGATTAAGTGAGAGGGTGTAGACGTAGGTGTCTATGTACCCCGGTTTTGAAGGTTTGAAGATTATAGGTGCTGGGAAAAGATAGAGGCTGGGAGAGAGTTCCAGTTCCTTGAAGTCATGGGGATATATGTATTCGCGAATGAAGTGGTCCGGCACTTTTCTAATTTGACCGCGAGAGAGTGTTGGGAGTCGGCAAAACGCGTGCTACGTGCAAAGCATGCTTTGGTGGGAATTATTGATTTTATCTCATCAGAACACCTGCCGTGATAGTATCTATAGAAAAGGGAAAGGGCAGAGACATTTCTTCGATGAACCAGAGAGTCGAGGGAGTTGGCGAGGGTAGAATCGTCAATTAGCCTGACGGCTCGTTTCTGAATTGCATCCAGGGTAGCAAGAGGTATTTTGAGGCTCCTCTCCATAGATGAGAGCCGTATTCAGAGACAGGGGCGGATTTGGGCTTTGTAGATGGTGATAAGTTGTGGGGGTTTGTAAATTCGCTTGGACCTGAATAAGAAGCCAATCTTCCTTGCTGCCTTTATTTCATTTTAATCATAACATCGAACTTATTAGTTATTTAACAGTCTAGCCAGAATTTTGGCAAAGTAAAGCCGAAACAGCACCGCCAGGCGATATTATAATACAATATTTATGATGGGCTGTTTTTTTATAAACCTCGTAGTCTGCAATTTTTTTTATCAAAAACTTTTTACCTACCCAGGTGTTCTTTTGTGAGAAATAAAAAAAATGATTATCATATTAGAATAATAAAAAAATGTGTCTGATCGGTTTGAAATCTCAAAAGGTCTCATACAGGGATGTAGCCTATTGCCGTCTCTCTTCAAGATCTATTTGGATAGGATTCTTCACGGGTAGTCAATAAAGTGCAACAGTATGGGAATACAAATCGGAGAAGTATGATTTCTTACTCTATTTTTTTCGGACGACCAGCTGGTTATTTCAAATGATGAAATGGATCTTGACTACATAAAGACACTAAATAAAGATAAAATTATAAAATTGAATGATGAATAAAATTATTAAATATTAATTATTATATTTGATTAAATTCTATTATATTCCATTTTATTACATTTTATTAAATTATATTATATTAAATTCCATTATATTTCATTATATTATATTATATTCCATTATATTACATTATATTCCATTATATTGCTTATATTTGATTATAATACATTATCTTCTCCTATATTTCATTATATTACATTATATTCTCCTATATTGCATTATTTTGCATTATATTCCTTTTTATTAAATCGTATTAAATTATATTCGATTATATTCGATTATATTTAATTATATTCCATTATATTTCATTATATTCCATTAAATTCCATTAAATTCCATTATATTTTATTAAATTCCATTATATTTCATTATATTTCATTATTTCCCTTTATATTACATATTATATTAGATTATATTCCATTTTATTTCATTATATTCCATTATATTTCATTAAATTGTATTATATTTCATTATATACCAATATATTCAATTAAATTCCATTAAAATCCATTTTCTTACATCATTTTAAATTATATATCATTATTTTGCTTTATATTTGATTATATTCCATTATATTCATTTATATTCCATTAAATTTCATTTCATTTAATTATATTCCATTTTATTACATCATATGTTATCTTATATTAGTGTTTGGACTTTAATCAATATCAAATGACTGGCTGAAACTATTTTGATTAGAAAAATTGAGCGAAACCATAGCATTTCGCTCTACAAAATGGCTCTAATAAGTGAACATCGAAAAAATTATATTTTTCAGATAATAATAGTGTTTTATCAAAATGTCTGTTAGTCTGTCTGTCCGTCCGTCCTGTTGTCCGTTAGTCTGAAGCGTTATCAAATTTTTTTGGACGAGCTAGCTCAAAAAGTAGTATGAATATCAAAAACAAATTTCACACGTAGTTTTGGTACATTGAGATTAAGAGTTGATTAGATTTTGGTGCTTATAGACCCAAGATTAAGAGGGTGGAGGGGGGGGGGGGTTAAAAATTAAAAATATAGGCTCTTGTACCAAACTCAACCAAATTTGTATAGATAATCAGTAGGACCAGAGAAGTCTAAAAATGTAAACCTAACCTCCCAATATGTGGTGGGGGGTCAAAAAATCAAAATATCGGCCCTTGTACCAAACTCAACAAAATTTTGTATAGATAATCAGAGGGAACCCAGAGGTCTAAAAATGCAAAAACGAACCTCCCAAAAAAAGGGGGGCAAAAAATAAAAATCATGGCCATTTACCAAACTCAACCAAATTTTGTATACATAATCAGTGGGACCCCAGAAGTCTAAAAATGCAAAATCTTACCCCCCTACCCTACATGATTATAAATAATTTTATTAAATATTAAATATAAGTGAGGGGCCAGGTTGTATCGTAAAATCAAGTGGATGGCCACATCAGAACACGTCAGCTTATTAAAACATTACTTTTGTTTTTCTTGTCAAGTTATAGGCAATGAATAATTTTGGAACATAGGTTTATTTTATTTTTTAGTCGTATCTTGTAATTTATTTCCTAATTGTTGATTATTTCTTACACCTAATTTCTTTAATATTTGCAAATAAAAAAAGTATGAAATATAAATATTTAAAAAAGTTAAAGGTAGCTTAATGTTATATATACATCATAATGGAATATCTTTTTTTTTGTCTTAATATATTTTTGTTGTACAAGGAAGCTCACTAAGTGTCAACCACTTAAATAAAAAAAAATAAAAATAAAATAAAAAACCCACGGGGCACGAAAACGAAACACAAGCAAAATGCACAATAATAAACAAAACTAATTCTAAAAATATTTTTTAGAAAAGGGAACTGTGCCTGTGATCTGAACGACCTTTTAAGACGGCATTGATAAGTTTAAAGCCAATAAAAAATATTGTACAACATGTTCTCTTAAATTTTACTATATTTTTAACCGACCTCAAAAAAGGAGGAGGTTTTCAATTTGACTAAATTTTTTTTTGTGTCTATGTTACCTGATATCTTCGTCAATTGTTAACCGATTATGATGATTTTTTTGCTTTGGGTTCAGAATAGTTTTCGATTGTCTCGTTTTTTTTTCATTGGTATTGGACCTTTTTTGTTATATTTGTTCAGCCATAACTTCTTTTTTTATGAACCGATTTTATTGATTCTTTCTGGGTTTGGATCAGTATAGCTCCAAGATAGTCAAGATACCTGGGAATTTATTTATTTTATGTATGTTCAGCGAGAACTTTTTGCCATGTGGACCAAATTACAATGATTATTTTTTTATTGGAAAGGGGGTCCATTAGGGGTCTGATACTAATTTGGTCAAGTTCTGATAATATGATCAATGACAAAATAACGTAAATCTCCAATTTTTATGAGCAAATAATTGAAATTATAATAAATAAAATCTTTTATAAAAAACAAATCTTAAAACATTCATTTAAAACACGCAAACGTTTGAGATAATTTCTATATTTAAGAATTGAATTTTATTATCATTTTCTGATGATAGGAATGGAGGATTCGAATAATGGAATTGAAATAATTATCGGAAAAGAGGTTTTTTATTTAATTAGTTTTTTCCTCTTATTAAAAACAAGGACTAAAATGATGATCAAGGACACTCGATGGTGGAGAAGTAATCTCCGGAATCGAAGCTAAAATACAATGTATACATTAATTCATGTAAAATAATTGGTTTAATAAAATTTATAAAAAAAAAATAGCATCATTTTCTGATGAATTGAGGAGAAGGAGGAGAGGAAGGAAGATTAACCAATCGACTTGATTGGGGAATAATGGAATTAAATAATTATCGGAAAAGAGGTTTTTTATCTAATTAGATTTTTCCTCTTATTAAAAACACGGACTAAATATGAATAAGGACACTCGATGGTGGAGAAGCAATCTCCGAAATCGAAGCTAAAATACAAGGTATACATTAATTAATGTAAAATAATTGGTTTAATAAAATTTATGAAAAAAAAAAAATCATTTTCTGATTGATTCGCCCGACGCTTGTTCTTACGAGATGCATGCAAGGTAAGTCGCTATTTTTAACATCACTAAAAAGAGAAAAATTAAAATTATTTTTATAAAAAAAATAAAACCGACTTCAAAAAACTTAAATAAAACAAATAAAATAATAAGAACTGAAAAATCAAATAAAAATGCACTAAGGTATAAAATAATTTTCTAATTTAGTTACAACTAAACAAACGAAATATTAATATGAAATCGCTTTTTGAAGTCGGCGCCAAACAAACAATATAAGCGAGCGTACCCGCCAATCGTACTAAAGCCCAGTTGTATGTCGCAAAGTAAATGCTTTTTACCACTAACAAACGGTAGATGGTAAATGGAGGGAATGAGATGGCCAATCAGATGACAGGCACTGAAAGTTCCTGTCATCTGATTGGCCATCCCAGTGGTCCATTTACCATCTACCTTGGTTATGGTAAAGTTACGTTGCGACATACAACCGACCTAAGTAAATCCGTCGAGTGCAATTCATAAAATGTATATGTTTGGCACGGACTTCAAAAAGTGATTTCATGTAAATATTTCGTCGTTTAGTTGTAACAAAATTAGATAATTATTTTATACCTTTTAGTGCATTTTATTTGATTTTTGAGTTTTATTATTCTATTTGTTTCATTTAATTTGTACTTTAACATACAGGGTATAGTCAAGTATTGTAATCGTGAATGAAAAAAGTGGTTTTTCCTTCTTTTTTCTGAAATATCTCAAAAACGGCTGAAACTATTTTGATTAAAAAAATTGATCAAAACCATGGTATTTCGCTCTACAAAAAAGCTCTAATAAGTGTACATCAAAAAAATTATATTTTTTGAGATAATAATTGTTTGGTCAAAATGTCTGTTATTTAGTCTGTCTGGTTGTCTGGTTGTCCGTTATTCTGTGCGTTGCCAAATTATTGTGTACAAGCTAGCTCAAAAACTAGTTTGAATATCGAAACCAAATTTCAGACGTAGTTTTGGTCCATTGAGATTAAGAGCTGATTAGATTTTAGTGCATATCGACCCATCGGGGTTAAAAATTAAAAATCTAGGTCATTTGAACTCAACCAAATTTTGTATACATAATCAGTGGGACCCCAGAAGTCTAAAAATGCAAAATATAACCGCCAAAAAATGTGTGTGGGTGAAGGGGGGGGGTAGGATCAAAAATGAAAATCTTGGCCTTGTATACATAATCAGTGGGACCCCAGAAATCTAAAAATTCAAAAACTAACCGCCCAAAATGGGGAGGGGGTCAAAAAATGAAAATCTTGGCAATTTACCAATCTTAACCAAATTTTGTATACATAATCAGTAGGACCCCAAAAGTCTAAAAATGTAAAAACTAACCCTCCAAAAAGGGGGGGTGTAGGTTCAAAAAATGAAAATCTAGGCCCTTGTACCAAACTTAACCAAATTTTGTATACATAATCAGTGGGACCCGACAAGTCTAAAAATTCAAAAACTAACCTCCCAAAATGGGGTGGGGGGGGGAGTCAAAAAATGAAAATATAGGATCTTGGACCAAACTCAACTAAATTTTGTATACATAATCAGTGGGCCCAGAGTAATCTAAAAATGCTAACCCCCTCCCCCTACATGATTATAACAGAACACGTCAGCTTATTTTGAAGTCGGTTTTTTTTTATAAAAATTATTTTTATTATATTCTGGATGAAAATAAAAATCGATTTTTTTACCTGAATTTAAAATTAAAAATAATATTTAAAACTCCTTTAACTAAAGCAAAAATTTGCCGAGCAACGCCTGGTATTTCAGGTTCTATATATTATATATATACGAAGGGTGAACCGCGACCTAAAATTGTGTACACCTACTTCCACTTCCACTTTCATTTCCAAGTAGCAGACAATGGATGACAATAGATTATCTAATGAATTCCAAAGTAATTCCAAATAATTCTAAAGACGGTGTACACCTAATTCCAATCGCGGCTCACCCTTTTGTATATAAATATAAAGTGAGGTTTTACTGGCCCCCTCAGAAAATTCCTGCAGACGCCGATGTATAGGTTAATTAAATAAAAAACACATTTTTATTCAGAAAAATATTCATTAAAATATAAATAGAGAATTAATTATTACATACTAACGACTGTTACATCAAAGAAATAAAATGAAATGAATTGAATTATTTATTTACATTAGCGAAAAATATTATATAATATATATATATAAATAAATAAAAATAAATAATCACCAAAAAATATATAAATTTTTCTATTAGAGATATTAAAATGTGAATTATTTCAACATCTTCCGCAATATCCACATTTGTTTGGATTTCCTTCAGGTGCCATATGATTATTATCATTTTTTGTATTTATTCAGTTGCCATATGATCAAATACCATTTTCTTGGATTTCTTCAGCTACCATATGATTATCACCATTTTCTAGAATTTCTTCAGCTTCCATATGATTATCACCATTTTTCTTGGATTTCTTCAGCTTCCATATGATTATCACCATTTTCTTGGATTTCTTCAGGTGCCATATGATTATCACCATTTTCTTGGATTTCTTCAGCTTCCATATGATTATTGCCATTTTCTTGGATTTCTTCGGGTGCTATATGATAATTAACATTTTCTTGAATTTCTTCAGCTGCCATATGATTATCACCATTTTCTTGGATTTCTTCAAGTGCCATATGATTATCACCATTTTCTTCCATTTCTTCAGGTGCCATATGATTAATATTGTTTTCTTGGATTTCTTCAGGTTCCAAAAGTAAATTTTCCATTTTATCAAAAAGTTCTTTAAAACTTACATCTAATTCGATTAATGTTTTATCATTTTCTAGTTCAGATCAACAAATCAATTATTTTTTTATCATTTTCTACCAGGCTAGAAGCCACCACGTCTTCACTTACGTGTGTAATCCCAGACAAATTACGATTTATTTTTATAATTTCTTCATCGCACAACCGAAAAAACAAACATTTTAAACACCTCCCATATACCTAAAGGTTATTTTTAATCTCTAACATTTATTATATTGACGTCTTGTGTAAAATTAAAATTAATGTAAAACAAAATTTAATAACGTTTTAATAAAATTAATATCAAATAAAATCAGATGAAAAAGTGAAAACTTTTCAAGAGTCAGTATGCTCTCCGGCTAAAGCCGCCTTATCAATTAACAGAGACCGAATTTTTATGCAGTATCAAATTTTGTTTTATGCAAATAAAAATTATGAAATATTCAGTAAATGTATTTTATATTAAAAAAATAAACAAGTTAAAATACAATGATTGTTTCAATTTAACAGCTGATTATTTAATAAATTTGTTAGTCGTTATTAGAGTCATTAAATCAAATTCATTGATATAGCATAAAATTAACATTTCCATATTATTTTCTAAATGGACCTTTTTGCTTTACCCATACAGGGTATGGTCAAGTATTGATAATCGTGCATGAAAAAAGTGTTATTTTTCCTTTTTGTTTCGAAATATCTAAAAAACGGCTGAAACTATTTTGATTAAAAAATTGAGCGAAACCATGGCATTTCGTTCTACAAAAAAGCTCTAATAAGTGAACATCGAAAAATATTATATTTTTCGAGATAATAATTGTTTTGTCAAAATGTCTGTTAGTTTTTCTGTCTGGTTGTCTGGTTGTCCGTTACTCTGTGCTTTACCAAATTTTTGTGGACGAGCTAGCTCAAAAACTAGTTTGAATATCAAAACTAAATTTCACATGTAGTATTGGTCCATCGAGATTAAAAGAGCTGATTAGATTTTGGTGCCCTTCGACCCAAAATTAAGGGGGGTGGAGGGGAGTTAAAAATTAAAAATCTAGGCCATTTGAGCAAACTCAACCAAATTTTGTATACATAATCAGTGGGACCCCAGAAGTCTAAAAATGCAAAAACTAACCGCCCAAAATGGGGAGGGGGGGATGTCAAAAATGAAAATCTTGGCCATTTACCAAACTCAACCAAATTTTGTATACATAATCAGTGGTACCCCAGAAATCTAAAAATGCAAAAACTAACCGCCCAAAATGGGGGTGTAGGGTCAAAAAATGAAAATCTAGGCCCTTGTACCAAACTCAACCAAATTTTGTATACATAATCAGTGGGACCACAGAAGTCTAAAAATGCAAAAACTAACCGCCCAAAATGGGGGGGGGGGGTGTATGGTCAAAAAATGAAAATATAGGCTCTTGTGCCAAACTCAATCAAATTTTGTATACATAATCAGTGGGCCGCCAGTAGCCTAAAAATGAAAAAACTAACCCCCCCCCCCTCCCCTACATGATTATAAATAATTTTATTAAATATTAAATATAAGTGAGGGACCAGGTTGTATGGTAAAGTCAAGTGGATGACCACATAAGAACACGTCAGCTTATTGTTATGTATGTTTCAAATAACTTCTTTGTTAATGGACCGACTTCGATGATTCTTTTTTAGGGTAAATTACCCCAAATGGAGTAACAATAAAGCTATCGAGGGTAATAAGTAAATTTTATATTTTATAAACTATAATATTATTTTTACTTTGATACCTTTTCCAGGAGTTCAAAATCGTAAAATTAATAAAAATTAAAAATATACATATATATATATATATATATAAACATTAATAAAAGTTATGCGTTTTTGTCATGATGAGTGCTCGTATATTTTTTTCTTTTACCAAAGTCGTCCTTTTGGATGTCAGAAGCTTCAAAGGCTTTTAAAATTGCACACGAGGAGGCCATAAAAAGTTTCTGCCATTTGCAACGACATACCTTTGAGAACAAGGATTTTCGACTTTATTAAACGTAAAAACAGAAATCGGCTGAATCTCGAGGACTGGATTCAAATTGCGCTCACGTCACTAAGTTCTAATTTTGAAGTCATTTTAGCGAAAATGAAACAACATCATTTTTCTAAAACGTAAAAGTGTTTGATTTATGTTAATGTTTAAAATTTTTATTTGCTTACAGATAGTTTTCATGTAAATTCCAATTAATTCAATAAATAATAAATAATATACATTTTCCTTGATTATCAGAATGCAGAGGGCAACAGTGACCTTCGCAAAATTATTTTGGGGTAAAAGTTCCCCGACCTCTGCCTTAGGGTAGTCACATATAAATTTGGTCAAGTTCTGATGATGTTTGTTTGTCAATTTCTCTTTACCACGTGGACCGATTTCGATGATCTTTTTTGAATTGGTCTCAGAATAGTTTCCGATTGGTCACGTATAAATTTCATTGGCATCCGAACTTTTTTCTTATGTATGACAACGTATAACTTCTTTGTTTATGGACCGATTTAGATAAAAAAATTTATTGGAAAGTGGGTACCTTTAGGGTGGTACCATATTAATTTGCTCAAGTTCTGATAATATGATCAATGACAAAATAACGGAAATCTCCAATTCTTATGTGCAAATAATCGAAATTATAATAAATAAAATCTTTTATAAAAAAAATCTTAAAACGTTCATTTAAAACCGGATAATATTTCGAGATAATTTCTCTATTTATGAATTGAATTTTATAATTAATTTCTGATTACTTCGCCTTTCTTTTATGAGATGCATGCAAGATATTATCATAAGTCACTATTCTTAATATCACTAAAAAGAGAAAATAAAAAAATTTTAGAAAAAAACCGAGACTTCAAAAAAATTAAATACAACAAATAAAATAATAAGAATTCGAAAATAAAATAAAATGTACTAAAAGGTATAAAATAATTATCTTATTTAGTTACAGCTAAATGATGAAATTGTTATATGAAATTACTTTTTGAAGTCGGTGCCAAACAAACTATATAATCGAGCTTATGTTGTCTTCATTACTCACCAAACGTACTAAGATCCGTCGAGTGCGATTCATAAAATGTATATCAAATTTAGGGAAGGGGTGTTGGTTTATAGTGAAACATTGTTAAAATTAAATTAGATTGGAGTTAAGTGGGTTCACAAAGTAGAAAAAAATTAAAATACAAAGATTTTTTTAAGTTTACTCTATATATTTCGAGCTCTTACCTCATCGTCAGGAGAACATTGACTGAAGATTCTGAGCTCGAAATATATAAAGTAAACTTAAAAAAATCTTTGTATTTTAATTTTTTTTCCTTGGGAACACCACCAACTCCAACCTAATTTAATTTTAAAATGTATATGTTTGGCACCGACTTCAAAAAGTAATTTCATGTAACAATTTTATCGTTTAGTTGTAACTAAATAAGATAATTATTTTACACCTTTTAGTGGATTTTATTATATTTTTGCCTTCTCATTATTTTATTTGTTCCATTTGAAGTCGGTTTTTTTTTCTAAAAATTATTTTTATTAGAGATAGATTCCCGAACCTCTACAGATGCAACAGGGCAAATTTTAGGCATGACTTAACTGCTAGATCAATATTGCAATAGTATGACTATTCCCAAAATGAATATTCCAATTCAAATTGGCGTTAAAAGCAAACTTTAAATTTCTAAAGAAATCGCGACCAAGTGTCGTGAAATCAGAGTTGTCATGAATAATTTTTATTACATGTCAGAAGAGCTGTATTGTTTCTCTCTGGAATCGAACCCGAATGCCAAAAATAGCAATCCCGAATGACAGGGGTAAAGTGGGTCCTATCTCTATTCTGTTAAATATTTCGAATAAAAATTTAATATTAATTTGTAAAATTTTACGGTCTAGGAATTGTAAATTTAAACATATAGCCATGTCATATAGTTTAATAAAATATTGTTAAAGTTTTGAATTTTGAATTTCTTTTTATCTCGCAGGATACCTGATTGGTCTGGATATTTGGATTACTTTCTTTGACATTCGTGCTTGATTTCCTATGGTGAAAACAACTCCACTGATATGTAATAATAATAATCAACTACAAACTTAGATTTAGACACTCTCTCGTAATTTAATTAGAAATTTAAAATCTCTTTCTATAGACAATTTAAACTTTTATATGGAAACGAGAAATCTAATGTTTAGATAGCTATCCAATTAATAATAATAAAAAAATATTATTAAAATGATATGTATGCATTTTTATGCAATATATAATATTTGTAATTTGCTCTGATATTTGATTTTGTTTTGAACTGCAATTAGCAAATAAAATATTCAATAGCTTAAAAATTTGGACTCTGGTAATAAATGCCTAATAAAAATAATAATACAAATTAGGTATTTAGTTATTCCTATATTATGACATCGTCATACAATTTCAATATAATCATTCTGCTCTTTTTTGAAAAGGAAGCTCTAAAACTAGAAAGTCAAAAATCTTCAAATTTTCCTCATTGAAAATACAAATATTTTATCACAAGAAGGCAATTTCCGCGACTTTCCTTTCTTGAGACATCGTGGGTATCGGAATCCAGACAGACACACAGACAAAAAATATATAATATGGACATTTTATGACTTTACATTATAGACCTGTTCTTACCACTTGAATGTACTTTTTAAGTTTTATCCAAATATCTTGAAAATGGTTTAACCAATTTTGATCAAATTTAATATTCTATATTTAAGTAACTCAAAAAAATTTAGTAAATCATTCAGTAAATTTACATTTTAAACTACTTTACAGTAATTATAAAAACTTGGGTAAAATTGCGAAGAGGGTTTCACAAAAAAAAAAATACACTAATTTTTTATTATTATAAAAAAATAAAAACCGACTTCAAAAAAATTAAATGCAACAAATAAAATAATAATAACTCAAAAATAAAATAAAATACACTAAAAGGTATAAAATAATTATGTAATTTAGTTACAACTAGACGACTTAAAAAAGTAATTTCATGTTAATATTTCGTCGTTTAGTTGTAACTAAATAAGATAATAATTATTTTATACCTTTTAGTGTATTTTATTTGTTGCATTTAATTTTTTTGAAGTCGGTTTTATTTTTTTCTTAAAAATTATTTTTATGAATCGCACTCGACGGATCTTACTTAGTACGTTTGGCGGGTAAGCTCGGTTATATAGTTTGTTTAGCACCGACTTCATAAAGTGATTTCATCTAAAAATTTCGTCGTGTAGTTGTAAATAAATTACATAATTATTTTATACCTTTTAATGTATTTTATTTTATTTTTGAGTTATTATTATTTTATTTGTTACATTTATTTTTTTTGAAGTCGGTTTTATTTTTTTATAAAAAATTATTTTTATTTTTATTTATTCAGTGATGTTATTAATAGTGACTTAAGATAATATTTTGTATGCATCTCGTAAGAAAAAATGTAGGGCGAATGAATCATATAATGATAAAAAATTCAATTCATAAATATAGAAATTCTCTCGAAACGTTTGCGGTTTTTCAATGAACGTATTAAGATTGTTTTTTTATAAAAGATTTTATTTATTATAATTTCGATTATTTGCTCATAAGAATTTGGAGATTTACGTTATTTCGTCATTGATCATATCATCTGAACTTGACCAAATTAATATGGGATCACCCGTAAGGTACCCCTTTCCAATAAAAAAAGAATCATCAAAATCGGTAAAATAAATAATTAAATAAATAAATAGTTAGCTATCTTGACTATCTTGGAGCTTGCTGATCCAAATGGAGAAAGAATCATTAAAATCGGTTCATAAACAAAGAAGGTATGCCTGAACAAACATAACAAAAAAGGTACAATACCAAAGAAAAAAACGTGACCAATCGGAAACTATACTGAACCCAATACAAAAAAATCATCAAAATCGGTTCACAATTGGCGAAGAACTCAGATAAAATAGATACAAAAAAAAATTCACCTAGAACCAACACCTATTAAAAGTTACTTTACAGTAAGCTAGTACTTTTTTAAATTCTTTAAAATGTATTTATTTGGTCTGTTTAATATAACTCATTTAACATTGCTTAAGTAATAATCCATAGGTTTCTATCTGTAAAATGCTAAATTTGGGGGAAATTTTTTGTTTGTTACGTATCCGTTACCTTTCCTGAAGATGTGGAGGAATTGAAAAAAGCCATCGATTCTCACCAAGGAGGAATTACCATTCTATATTGCATTTTTGACGTTTTCGATTATTATTGGTAACCAACTGAAGACATGGAAGAATCGACTTAAAACCAGGTCTCACTTTTGGAAAAACAATATTTTGATGGTTTTTTTATTTAAACTAATTATTGTTATAATAATAAAACTTGAGCAAGATGCGATGTAGGTTTCCCACATAGGTTTTTTTTTGTGAAACCTACCTCGCATCTGGCTCAAGTTTTATTATTATATTAAAATGTTTCACCTAGAACCAACACCTAACTCCTTAAAAGTTATTAATTATTGTTAGTTGGTTGAATAAAATGAAGCTTGAGGTTGAATCAAAAAAACAAGTGGTTGATTAATTAAACAATAATTAAACAAATTACCGAGCGAAGCTCGGTTCCCCGCGTACTAATATCTAATTGTAAATTAACATTTTGATACCTTTTTTGGTTTTGAGTTAGAGCCTACAAAAAATTTACTAACAAAAAGACATTTTGAAAACAGAATTAATATCGCATAAAACAATAAATTTTTCATTGTTCTCTATACAAGTTTTATTGTTGACCGAAAAGCTGTGAATTCACTAACTTTTTTTTGATCAAAATTGTTTTAGTCGTTATTCAGATACGAATATTTCAAAAATACGGATCCAAAAAAGACTTTTTTCGAGCGCGATCACATTATTTGACTATATCACGTATGTTAAAGTAAAAATCATAATTGAAAATGATTTTGCTTCACCTTACATGCTTTTTTAAGAACATGGTTCAAAAATAAAAAAAAATGATTGAATTGAATACTAAGGTAGCCTAGCCTGTCTCATGGGCTTACCGATGAAAAATTTACCTGTAAGTTTTGTGTTAAAATAAAAAAAACGTTAATAGTTGTTTTGTAGATGGTATCTTCCCTTGAGAGAAGCAAACCGGTTTCTTTTAAATTAAATAGAATAAGTGATTTTTTCTGCAGTACTAAAAGTAAGTGATATTGGAGAATCTTTTCTCTACAAGCCTTCAAATAATCTATAATGCAAAATATTGGTAAGAAATAAATATAGTATTTATTCACGGAGAAATAAGTTTTTCTTACCTTTTTGTGTTGAATTTAATGGCATTGCGACTTTTTAAAATCTATCTTTGTTATATAGATATATATATATATATATATATAAATTAAATATTAGATAACGAAATTACTTCAAAAAATTTGTAAAATCTAATGGATCTAGGGGTTCAAACATATAAAATCAGGCAGGAATTCACTTCACAAAAATAAATAATAAATGAATTTAAATACGTAAAATGACACGAATAACTGTTCTAAGCTTACCTTTTGAAAAGTCATTAGATTTTAGTATGAAATTAAAATATTTATAATAGGAATTGCAAAAATAACTTAATAAAAATTTCTTAGGAAACTTCTAAAAATACTTCAGCTGTGGCCAGGCTAATAAGTTTATATGAACAGATTGACCGAAGAAGAATTTGAAAAACGGGATATAAAAAAAATAAAAATATTTCCTTTGAAAGGTTTTTTTTGACAAAACCACTAACGTCTGATTTCACCAATCAAACTTAAGCTAAGATCGCAGCATTTAAATTAATCTCATACCAACTTCTAAAGAAAATTGAATTAAATTTATTTGAAGTAGTTACATTTAAATAAATAATATTTTAATTAATATATTAAATTATAATAAATAATTAAATAAATTGAATAGATTTTTTTGCCTAATGTAATAGAGTTCTTGATCTATAAAGAGAAATCAATGAGGTTGTCCCCTGCTTGAAGAAAAATAAACGTATCTACTCTTATTAAACGAGCAAAAATTGTATATTTATTTATTTATATATATATTTATTTATTTATATATATATTTATTTATATATATATATATATATTTATTTATATATATATATATGTGGGATATAATCCAGATGATGAATGAAGATGAGTTTTTGACTCGAAAGGCTTGATGGAAAGATATCGGTGGAGCTCCGGTGTCGGCGATTTTCTTCAGAGGTGAAAACCTCTCTTGGTGGCGTATAGCCGAGAAATTTGCTTTACCAAAATAAGAATTTGGCCGGAGGCCGTGAAAAATGCTTTTTCAAAATAAGAAGTTGCCCTGGGGCAGTGAAATATGCTTTCTTCAAAATAAGAAGTTGCCCGGAGGGCGTGAAAAATGCTTTCGTCAAAATAAATGGCACAAGGCCCGTAGTTTATTACTTCTTCGTGATTACAGTATATCGTGATGAGACAGCTTTGTCCCTTCAATCGTTCCAAAGTCAGGCGAACTTTTGGAGAGTGTATAAACAGCAGTTCACACAGTGAGAGCTGGATTACAACTGATTCGCTAATTACCACTTGGCTTCTTTTATAGCTCTTGATTTAATTGCCAATTAAGATGATTGGTTAATAATTTTACCTAGATCGCGCTCGGATAATTATAAAAGGGCGTGGTCTCCATTCTCGCTAATTAGTCTCTCACAAGCCACGGACTGATTAACATCGAAAATTAATTTAATTGAAAACAAAAAAGAATCGGTCCCTATATTCTCACCTTTCTCAATTAAGTTGTGACCCGAAACTTATATCTATCAACCAATCATCTTTTTGGTTTACATAATTCATTAAATATTTCAACTTAAAATTAATTTAGTTCGTGTGTATTGTCTTTTCTTCTTTAAAGCTGTTTAGGCACTTTTAACTTAGTCATAAAATACATACATAAAAGAAAATTTTTTTTAAGTTGAAATATTTAATGAATTATGTAAACCAAAAGATGATTGGTTGATAGATATAAGTTTCGGGTCGCAACTTAATTGAGAAAGGGGAGAATATAGGGACCGATTCTTTTAAAATTAGTTTCATTTTAATATTAGTTGATTTAATTCTTTTAGGAGTATAATCAGTTATCATCTGCATAATTGCTCCCCTTGTTTCTGGTTTTACCCGCGAGTCTATATTAATTGTATTTTCCTCCGCTATGTCTATGTTAAAAATACTTAATTCCTCCACATCTTCTCTTCTTTTGTTTATACTAATTCCCTCTCTGTTTATTTTGATTTCCGCCTGTTCCGTTAAATCTATCCCTAGTATGGCTTGTTCTTTCATTAGGTCGTCCGAAACTACATAAAAAGTTATATTGAATTCTTCTCCGTCTATTCGTATAATGGTTTTAAAGTACCCTTTAGTCTCTGCGCGAGATCTGGCGAATCCATTTAATGTTATGCTTGAACTTATTAACTGAGGTGATCCTATTTTCTTATAGGTGCCGTCGTTTATTAATGATAAGCTAGCGCCTGTATCTATTAGGGCGTTTACTGTTTCATTACCCATTGATATAGGTTTATAATTAATTTCTTTCTTTTGCTTGGTTATCGTAGCGATTCTGGTTTGAGGAGTCTTTTTTATTTAGTTCCTGTTTCTGCGGACAGGTGGCGGCTTTATGTCCGAATAGGTTACAATGGAAGCATTTATATCCTTGATGTTTTGTTGGACAAGTGTCGTATACGTGTTGCTTTGACCCACAACTGCTACATCGTGCTGGCATTTGCCTTTTATTGCTACCTCATAGTTTCACTGATAACTGGTTGTTTGCTGTATGTTCTGTTGGTTATGCTAGGTGCTTTAGAAATAATTTCTGAGTAAATTTTTAATTTTTCTTTAAGTTCTTTTATCGTTTTTGCTCCATATAATATCGTTTTATTGTGGCTGTTGTCCTGTATGCCATCTAGTATATATTCTATCAGCGCTTCGTCTTCTAAATTCCCCCTGCTTGCTAGCTCTCTCATAATCAGGAAATATTCGTATACGTGATCGCCTCTTTGTAATTTTCTCCTAGCTAGCTGCTTGTGAATATCCGCGCTGTTTACTTGTAATGCAAAATTCTTCTAATAATGCTTCTTTTAATTTTTCCCACGTATTAATGTGTCGTTCGCTTATCAATGAATAACCTAGCTAGCCCAGTTATTAGTTGTCTGCCAGAAGTTAAATAATTGTAAGTTACTCCAGCTTTGAATATTTGCCTCTGTTTCTATATCTTGTACCCATTTTTTAACCGACTTCAAAAAAGGAGGAGGTTCTCTATTCGATTGAATTTTTTTTTTTTTTTTTTTTTTTTTTTTGTGCCTATGTTACCTCATATCTCCGCCAATTGTCAACCGATTTTGAAAATTTTTTTGCATTGGGTCCAGTCTAGCTTCCGATTGGTCCCATTTTTTTTTCGATTTTTTTTCATAGGTATTAGACCTTTTTATTAGGTTTGTTTAGGTTTGTTTAGACCTAACCTCTTTGTTTATGAACCGATTTCGATGGTTCTTTTTTTATCCGAAAGGGGGTGTCTTAGGGATGGTGTCATATTAATTTGGTCAAGTTCTGATGATATAATCACTATTAATAATATCACTAAATAAAAAGAGAAAAATAAAAATTTTTAAGAAAAAATAAAAACCGACTTCAAAAATTAAGTGCAACAAATATAAAAATACACTAAAAGGTATAAATAATTATTATCTTATTTAGTTACAACTAAACGACGAAATATTAACACGAAATTACTTTTTGAAGTTGGTGCCAAACATATACCTTTTATGAATCGCACTCGACGGATCTTACTTAGTACGTTTGGCTGGTACGCTCGCTTATAGGTATAGTTTGTTTGGCACCGACTTTAAAAAGTAATTTCGTGTTAATATTTCGTCGTTTAGTTGTAACTAAATAAGATAATAATTATTTTATACCTTTTAGTGTATTTTTATATTTGTTGCACTTAATTTTTTGAAGTCGGTTTTTATTTTTTTCTTAAAAATTTTTATCTATTGGATAGTTATCCGTTCCGTTGAATTTCTTTAATATTGGCTCTATATCTCGAAAGTCGATTGTACTGTGTTCGTTGATTCTATTTTCTACTGTTCTGTCTTTAATATGACTTCCGTCTCCTATGGATTCTATTGAGATATCAGTTTTGATCAGCATGTTCCAAATTTTATTAATTAATTGATATTTATTGCTATGAGTCACTCCTAATATTTTTCCAAATGCATTTAATGTGTCATTGTCTAGTTTAGTTAAGAATTCTGTTTTTTCTTGGTAAGGTACTGACCCCTTCTCGAATTCGAAACCTGAGAATTTCTTTATTTTTTTCCGTCTATTCCTTGCTCCTATTTCGTCATACAGTAGGTAGTGTAGATTCTTTATTACATCTTCGTCTGCTTCCCAATTCGTTTAGCTACGTCTGGTGTATCTTTTAGCATTGGCATGATTGTGTAGTGGTCTTATTAGTGATAAGAGGGGCAGGTGTGCAGGTGAGTAACCGTTGACCCTTACCTTGATGTAATCCTTTTACGGCTGCTCTGGTTCTGCTGTTATCCGCGAGTGGCGCTGCCGTCGTCGTGTTGCTTGGCCTTCGCTCAATCGCTTCAGTCGATGGCCGCTGCAGCTGTCTGCCACGTCGCCTGCCTTCGCCTGTCGCTTGGCTGCCGGGCGTGCGCTAATGTGCTTGCCCGCGAAACGGTCGGTGCCTCGAGGTGAATTGAAACAAACCTCCTCGGGTCCGAACCGAGATGGTCCAGCTCCGTCCGATAAAGCCTTTAACGAATCCGCGGCCGAGCCCCCAAGTTTGTGGGATATAATCCAGATGATGAATGAAGATGAGTTTTTGACTCGAAAGGCTTGATGGAAAGATATCGGTGGAGCTCCGGTGTCGGCGATTTTCTTCAGAGGTGAAAACCTCTCTTGGTGGCGTATAGCCGAGAAATTTGCTTTACCAAAATAAGAATTTGGCCGGAGGCCGTGAAAAATGCTTTTTCAAAATAAGAAGTTGCCCTGGGGCAGTGAAATATGCTCTCTTCAAAATAAGAAGTTGCCCGGAGGGCGTGAAAAATGCTTTCGTCAAAATAAATGGCACAAGGCCCGTAGTTTATTACTTCTTCGTGATTACAGTATATCGTGATGAGACAGCTTTGTCCCTTCAATCGTTCCAAAGTCAGGCGAACTTTTGGAGAGGTGTATAAACAGCAGTTCACACAGTGAGAGCTGGATTACAACTGATTCGCTAATTACCACTTGGCTTCTTTTATAGCTCTTGATTTAATTGCCAATTAAGATGATTGGTTAATAATTTTACCTAGATCGCGCTCGGATAATTATAAAAGGGCGTGGTCTCCATTCTCGCTAATTAGTCTCTCACAAGCCACGGACTGATTAACATCGAAAATTAATTTAATTGAAAACAAAAAAGAATCGGTCCCTATATATATATATTTGTTTGTATATATATTTGTATCTTGGTTCTGGGAGGGGGGGGGGGGGGTGGTACAGTGGGCGAATATTATATATTTTTGTATATTTTTTAATTTGAAAACGGCACTCAAATAAACATCGACATTTTTATCTGAATTTTAAATTAAAAATAATATTAAAATAAAGCTTTTAACTGAAGGAAGAACTTAGCGAGCATCGGTCGGTGCCTCCAGGTACTACTTATATTAAATTGAAAGTTTTTGTGTCGAGAGTAGCAGAATTTTCATATATTGAAGGAGACAATAAATGAGTGTGTCTTCTGCTGGAATTATACATTTTATTTATTTATAACGAGACTATTGTTTCGAGGGCTTTGCCCTCTTCATCAGTCTATCACAATTGGTGAAGAGGGCAAAGCCCTTGAAACTATAGTCTCGTTATAAATAAATAAAATTTATAATTCCAGCAGAAAACACACCCTTTTATTGTCTCCTTCAACGTATACTTCTAGGTAAATATCGAATATAAATATGTATATTATATGTATATCTATATTATATATATATATATATATATATATATATATATATATATATATATATATAAAATCCTTGTTGCATATGTATGCTATATATAGCACCACGCCTAAACCACTTAAAGAATCAAAACCATATTTAGACCATATGTTCGTTTGGTGCTCCTGTTGATTTAAATATTTTTTGGGCTCGAAAGTTGGCGCTGGGGTCGAGATAGTTATATTTGTAAATAGTATTTATATTCCGATTTGGCCCAAAAAATAGATAAACCCCTTGAAGCACAAACAAGCATACAGTGTGAATATGGATTCGATACGTTCAGTGGTTTAGGCGTAGGTCTATTTCATACATAAGCCCCAAGGATTATATATATCTCGGCCCCAAAAAAGCTTTCCATGCATTTTCCCAAATTTTTACTTTATAAATATTTAATTTTTTTTATTTACAATAAATAATTTTTCGGATGTCTTCTACTTTATGTATCATTTTTATTCGAATTACATTAATTTATTTATCTATAAAATTTTAAACAAAAAACTACATTTTCGAAATACCCTAGATTTTATGGGTTTTTTTGTTTAATTTCGGCCTTTTTAGAGTGTTTGACATTTGACATCACTCTTAGAGGGAAAAATTCGAGTGTCAGCAACCTGGAGATACCCTACATTTGACAAAATATCAGTTTAGCTTTTTTTCCTAAATGTTTGCCTTTCTAGGGTTTTGGCATCACTCTTAAGAGGAAAATTTTTTTAGTATTGGCGACAATGAAACCCCAAAATAGATAGAAATTTAAATATCTTTAAATTAGAGTTCGATTTAATTTAATATATTTAATTAAAATACAGTTAAAAAAAATTATATTTCAATCAAACTTTTGGCCGTCTCGAGACGTTGCCAGATAGGCCAACGCGCCCGGAGGTCCTAGGCCTAGTTGCAGAGAGCACGCTTGGCGCAGCTAGTATACCGGGTGAGTTTTTTTATCTTGAGACATTCTTATAACTAAAAAACAGTGCATTATATTTAAAAAAGTTTCAAATAAAAGTTTGTTTATATCTAGGGGAAACTTAACTACGCTATTGTTTGTTGACCAAGAACAAGCTTTCAAAGGTATTTCGAGGTCATGTTCTGTTTTTTAAAAAGAAACCTATATTTTTCTATATATCTACTTAATCTACAAAAAAAACTGAACAGCTTTCATATGAACTATTTTTTATGCGACATCAAATAAATAAAATACATGAATTAATTAGATCTCAAAAAAAATTCTTAATAATTATTTTAAACAAGTATTTAATTTAATTATGAAATAATAATGATTAAATTATTAATTATTAAATACATAATTATTAAATTGAAGTCACAACAATGAAAATAAGTGTTTATAATGATATTAAAACTTCGTTATACACAGATTTAAGAGATTATTTTCTACTTAATAGAACTAGTTAAAATTCTTGAGTTTAAAAAAGTTTATTTCTCGTGTCAATCCAGAAGATAGTTGTATTACTATAATAAAAATGTAGTATTTTTTTTGAAGACAGAATTGTAATGGTCTTAATTTATGGGGATTGTGGAATAAGTGTTATGGGGTTCCCATTGAAATGTATGCCGAGTATTTTCCTGACAGGAATACACCCTCACAAGCTTAATTTTATTGCTGTAAAATCTGTTAAAAAAACAGAAAAGTAAAGGCTACGCAGAAACTGGAACAGGCCAAAATAAGGAAATTGGAGCTAGAATTCACCCAGAAGACTTGTAATACACTTTGGAATGTCCCAGAAAAATGTCAAAAAATTATTAAATTATTAATTATTATTAAATTATTTATTCAATAATTAATTATTTAATCATTATTATTTGATAATTAAGTTAAATAATTGTTAAGATTTTTTTGAGATCTAATTGAGTCAAATATTTTATTTAATTGATGTCGTATAAAAAGAGTTCTTATGAAAGTTGTTCAGTTTTTTTATAGATTAAGTAGATATATAGAAAAATATAGGATTCTATTTAAAAAACACTTGACCTCGAAATACCCTTGTATGCTTGTTCTTGGTCGACAAACAATAGTGTAGTTAAGTTTCCCCCTCGATTTAAACAAACTTTTATTTGAAACTTTTTTCCATATAATGCACTGTTTTTGAGTTATAAGACTGTCTCAAGATAAAAAACTCACCCGGTATATATAAAATTAATTAGAGACCATAGTTTCTATCGTTTGACCTTCATCATCAATCTTTTTAATTAGAAATATCAATCTATATCTTTATATCAAGTTTTCAAATACTCGATTGAATGTAGATCAATTCGTTTTAATTGAAAATATTTTATTATTTATATTTGTTATTCATGTATATGTTTATTTGCATCATCATTAAGCAAGAACAACTTCATTGATTTCTCTTTAAAAATTAGTTTTGTTATAATATTATATTAAAACTGCAGTCTCTTAGAAATATATTAAAATATACATATTTATATTCATTATAATGTAATCAATATAATATTATAGGGAATGATTTAGATGATGGATGATTTTTATTATGATTGGCTCGAAGGGTTATTTGGACAGAGATTTGCCGGGCTTGGATTGGAGGTGATCTTCAGAGATGATAATCTCTATTGGCGGCTTTTGAGCCAGTTTGAAATATGCTTTCGCAAATAATGAATTCGCACTAGGCGATTGAAAGTATGCTTTCGACAAAATAACGGAACAATGCCCGCATTTATTGCTTCTTCTTTCAGAACGTGTATACATATTACTTCTTCAAAACAAGCCGTTTCGTTTCAAATCGTTCCAAGGTTATCAGTCACCTCGGAGAGCTGCTCATTCAAACAGAGTTTCAATCAGTGACAATACACATTACAACTGAATGATAACAACTGAATTCGCTTCGAGGAGCTGGCTTCTTTTATAACCTAATTAGCTCTAATTAGCAATTAAGCTGATTGGTTAATTGTTCCGCGCGTTTTATGTGACGTAAGCATAATTTTTGGCGCGCTCCATTCTTTATAAAAGGGGTGTGTCCTTTCTGCTCATCAGTCATTCTATCGAAGGACTCGACTGGCAAACGTCTTTTTCAAGGCGAAAATGGATCCCCATTTTCAAAAGCACCTTACAAGCCAAAGAGCGGAAAATGAAATCCTACAATTTATGTAGGTAGGTATATAAGTATTTAGTAGCTGGAGGCACCGAGCGATGCTCGATAACTTCTTCCTTCAATTAAAAGCTTTATTTTAATATTATTTTTAATTTAAAATTCTAATAAAAAGGTCGATTTTTATTTGAGAGCCGTTTTTAAAATAAAAAAAAAATACAAATACAAATATATATATATATATTTCGGTTCGGGTTTAGTTATTGCTTATTTGAACAGCCAATTGTTTTGTTTTGATTCAACCACATGATTCATTTTTATTCATCGAATCAAAATCCAATAAAAGCTATCAAAATGTGTTATTTTTTCAGAAAATTGAGACCTGGTTATGCAAAAGATATTTTTAAATAAATTATTGATTATTATTTATTCTATTAAATAAATAAGGTTCTTTATAAAATCAATTATAAAACGTTTATTAATAAATCTAACGTTTAGGTAGAACAACACACCACAATCACAATAGTTTTTCAAGGCCTTTGAGAACAATGAATTATCAACCCATTGTCTGCCTGGGTACAAAAGAAAAGAGAAACCCTTTTTAAATCCCTAAATGGATGTTCACTATTTCTTAAAAATGAACAATAATAATCATAGCAAGTTGACACCAATTAAAAGTAAGATAATATCAATACAAAACTACATTGGCAATATAATTATTTATCATTATTTTCAATAAGTCCAGAAAAATAATAATTTAAGATTTTATTCATCTCAAAATGAAACATGATGAATAGTGAACAATATTTCAAGACTATAGAATGTCAGTAATTTTTAGTGAATTAACAATTTTTCTTTTATTTTTAATTTTCACTAAATATTTATCAAGACCACCCATACATATCTACATGTTCTTTATAATCTAAGTTTTATAAAAACGGTATAATCCGAAGTACACCCTTTTTACATTATCTGGGATTAATAGAAAGAGAGAAAGAAAGACCTCTAGCCGTCTCTTTTTGAAAAAGATTTGCATAGATAAAAGACCTTAGCAACGCCAGTTAGAATGCTAGGTGGCGTTGCCATACCCTAAATATACCTACCTGTTTGGAAATAAGAGAATCATTTCTGTCTCTCACCTTGTACTTAACGTACCTACTAGACCTTTTTTGAGTATTCTAAGCTATATATATTTGAAAAAATAAAATTTTATAAAAAAAAACCCAACTTCAAAAAAATTAAATGCAACAAATAAAATAATAAAACAAAATACACTAAAAGGTATAAAATAATAATCTAATTTAGTTACAACTAAACGACGAAATATTTACATGAAATCACTTTTTGAAGTCAGTGCAAAACATATGGATTTTTTATGAATCAAACTCGACGGATTTTACTTAGTACGTTTGGCGGGTACGCTCGCTTATAGGTATAGTTTGTTTATCACCGACTTCAAAAAGTGATTTCATGTAAATATTTCGTCGTTTAGTTGTAACTAAATTAGATTATTATTTTACACCTTTTAGTGTATTTAATTTTATTTTTGAGTTTTATTATTTTATTTGTTATATTTAATTTTTTTGAAGTCGGTTTAATTTTTTTTTATAAAAATTCATTTTTATTTATTTAATTTCAAGCACTTATAGGAGATATCGATAGCGAAAAAATTAAGCTTAATAGATTTAGGCTATTTAGTAAGTCACTCTATTTCGATTGAATGTCATTATTCAAAGTAGAAAATATTTCATTTCAATTTCTATTTTGTAATTCCAGTGACTGTAATGTAAAAATCCTCAACAGCACATTGAAGAAGTCACACGCTGATAAGAATAATATGGTGAAGAAGATTGAAGATCTCGACAATGTAACACGACATAGATTTACTTTAAATATTTTTTACTTACAAAATTATCGATTGTCTCATTTCATTCGTTTTATTTCACGTTACAGATGGATGGAATATATCTTCGAATAAAAGTCCTTAACCAGCGAAAGACGGATCATAACAGTGAGTTGTGGGAATTGGAAGGAAATGAGAGAACATTAGGGTGGTCCTTATTTTGAGTATTTTTGAAATTTTACGTTGAAAGAGACTCATATGATTAGAAATAAAAAAAAAAAAAAAATATCCCCCAAGTTTCAAGTCTCTATCTCAATTTTAACCTGTGCCGCACAGCGATGTAAATTTCCCATCTAAATAACATGGTGTTTTTGGTATTGAAATATCAATTTTTTTATTACGGCCAAAGTAATGGTTCAAAAAATTTGAAACTCTCTAGACTTTATTCTTATAATAGTAGCTATCCTTCAGAATTTGTACAGATTTTTAGCTATTATAATTTTATGAGTTACAGTTAGATAAATTACTGCTATATCTTAGCGATAGTAAGTTATAGACTCTAAAATTATAATAGCTAAAAATCTGTAAAATTCTGAAGGATAGCTACTATTATAAGGTTAAAGACTTTCAATGCTGTGACAGACATTTTAAGGTAGTTCTTTCACAAATGCAAAAATTCAAGAAGTCTTCGAAAATTGGAATATAAGTCATTAAAAGCATAATACACACACTGTTAAAATTTGAAGACGATTTACCACACCAAATATGAAATAATTGCAATTAAAAATGAAATTTTTACATATGGTAGATTGGGAAAAGGGTGGTAAAATGATCGTTATTTTATTTTTTTCATTTAAGGACTTTCACCATCTTGATGAAAAACTAACATTTGTTAGAATAATATATTCGGAGTACCTACTTTAAAAAAATTGAAATTATTTACATCGTTGTTTTGATAAACAATAAAAAAAAACATATTTGAGAGATTATTTTCAGTGGAGGCGATATAAGACAAAGGGCTGGGAAACGATAGATTCATAAAGAGAATATAGTAGTGTAAAGAAGTACAGTTACGTTAAAAAAACATAACCTAAAATTTTAGCACCGTTCATATTTATAGAGTGGTTACGAGGCTAAAACTTTTTGTGTGGATTGTCGCGAAATAGCCTCCTTAAGGACACTAATAGAGGACAGTTATATTTTTTCAAAAAAATACAAAAAAATTCAAAATTTTTGAGCAAAATATCTTAACAAAGTTTATACACCTATTCGACGTGAATCTGTGACGACTGGCTAAATGGGCATCAAGTTCCCGAGGCCAAGGAGTAGAAAAAAAAAAAAAAAAAAATCTTAACAAAGGCTTGAAACCACGCCCATCTCCCCCCACCCAAATTGCACCCAAAATGTATCTTACTGTCTAGCCATGAGCTATGAGAGAACCATTTGTGTTTGTGCCATGCACATAACTTATTTGAAAAGTTCTTGTTGGTTTCTCAAAATTTGTCAGTTTGTCGAAATGAATTCTTTGGACCATGATTCTGTTGAATTTAAAGAAAAAGTAAGTAGTTTTTATTTTAAAAAATCTGATTCTGAAAGAGCAAAAAGCATTTAGTTTAGTAATTTATTAATATATGTTTTTTTTTTTTAATTTTTAATTTCAGGAAAAAGAATTACTAAAGCGATTTGTAGAAATTCAAGAGCTTAGACAGAAAAATTTGAAATTAAAATCTGAGGTAAATATTTAAAAACTTATTTATTGATTGATTTATTTTGTTTTTGAAGTATAACTTCTTTTTTTATTACTTTGGACAATAATTATCCATTTATCAATGATTAATGAACTATTTTAATTTCTTTTGTATTTTTTTCAGATGGAAGAGGAGAAATTATTACTCTTTCAGAAATATATGATTTGCAAAGTGAAAGATAAAAATGTTGAATTCTTTAAAAAAAAGTCTTGGAGCTTTATCCTAAGGTAGGTTACTACTTAATTACAATGATCTCTCTCTCTCTCTCGCTTTTAGTCGACCTCTATATCTATTAGGCATCACTTGAAAATGGATTCAGAATTAGAGGCCTAAACTGCGTAAATAAAATAAAGAAAATTTCGACAAATAATTGAATATCTCTCAATTGGAGTACTTACCTCCCAAATTTTGAAAAATAAATTTATCTTTAAGCTAATAGGGGTAGGTATATATGTAGTTACAAATGTCTAATTTATAAATAAAAAAATTATATTATAAAATAAAGATAAAATTCAATAGACACGTGGATCATCCGGAATACTATTTAATTTTAAAAAATTTCTAATTTCATCATGTGTGGCCCAACACCAAATAATTCAATCTAACCACTATATACAAGTAGGTAATTTTTTGTCATTTCAATTTTTAGGTTAACCTCCTCATGATTCAAATCTCATTGATTTTTTTTCTTAGTAATTATTGCCTAATAAAAATTGGAAATTACAATAATTTAGAAATAAAATAAAATAAAATTATATATAATATTAAATTTATATATATATTATTATTAAATTTATAAATAAAATATAAATTATATTAGGTTAGAGTTAGTGGTTTTCTTTTATTTTTCCTCTTTGTGAAACACCACCAACTCCAACCTAATATAATTTGCATAATGTTTCACTATACATCAACACCGCGTTTCTTAAGTTTGATATATATTATATAATTTATTTGTTCAGGACTTTAGTTTCGAAAGTTTAGCCTTCATCATCAGTCTTTTAAATTATCATCTGTTATATCTCATGGGTTCATTTATCTGATTGGATATAGAAAAATTCATTTTTTTGTTATTGTAAGCTAAAGAATCATTAATGCCGCTGGCTGCCTTGCTATATAACAACAAAAATAATTTTCCTATATCCAATCAAGTAATTGAACGCACGAGAAATAACAAATAAAATATTTCAAATGACTGATGATGAAGGCTAAACCTTCAGAAACTATAGTCTCAAACTAATAAATTATAGAAACTTAAGATATTCTTGATTGTTCAAATTATTCATATATAGGTATATATACAATTTCCTAATTCTTCTTTTCAATCTACATCATTCAAAAAATGTAAGGGAAAAAGTATTGTGTTAACTTCAGATGTGTTCGACTATGCTCGAAACATGTATTAATTTTTTAAAATTTATAATATTTTTCTTACTTTTTTTGAATGATCTAAGATTGAAAAGAAGAATAAGGAAATTCTATGTTGTATTAAAATTATAATCTAATTATTATTTTGTTGAGGATCGAATTTTATATAGGATCAAAAATAAAATAATATTGTTTATAATAAATTATGAAGAATCCCTAAAAAGATCTTTTCAATGTAGAATTAGGGTTTAATTTTTTATATTTATTTCGATTTAAATTGTTAACGGTAGAGCTCCAAAATGACCGGTTTTAAGGGTTTATTGTACCGATGTTAATTTAATTTAGATGCTTAAATTAAAAATATGTATAAAATTCCACCAATTCCCTTATGAACTCATTATCAACTGTGAACAAGAAAGAATTTGATATCTCAGGTATTTTGGAATCTAAAATCGTTCGTTTTAACAAAATGAGCTGTCATCTCATATTTTTTGGAGCAAACCCGTTGCGGCATTAATGGAAAATAATGTAAAAATAAAATCCCATGTGACTCGACACAGAACATCACTTATTTGGAATTTTTTTTGTAATCATCCATACTAATTTTATCCTGAGACTATTAAATTTTCAAATTTTCTATTTATTTAAAAAAGCAGAGTATCTATCATAAATGAGATGCAAATTCTTTATATATACTAACTTCTGTCCAAAGCAAAGCTCTGACAGCACGTGTTGCTAATCTGTTTAAAAGAGTTTTGTTCAGAGAGAATGGTGTAGATTCTAGGTGAAACATATTTATTAAAATTTATATTTAAAAAATATAAATTTCCAGGTAGGTTTCACAAATAAAAGACAAATTGCTTATGAGCAAAACTCTATATATATTTCGGGTTACGCGCCCAGCTTCAGGAGTTCACATAGAAAACTGAAATACTAGTAAACTATTATAATTATATATATATATATATATATGAGAGAGAGAGAGAGAGAGTTTTGCTCCTAAGCTATCTGTCTTTTATTTATGAAACCTACCTAATCATTTATATTTTTTAAATTTTCGGTAAAAGCAACGCTTTGGGTCTCCTTTTTCAAGCACCAATTTCCAGGTCAAAAGGGTTCCCCCACTCTGCTCACCTCTTCCTCCCCTATTTAGTTATTCGATCGCTCCTAGGGTGCAGCACTCTACGAATATTGACCTGAGGATTTCAAAATATAATTTGATTCCGTCTAATCGGTTTTTTAATTAAAAGTGCAGTAGATCAATATTAATGTAATTATTAATATCATATTAATATATTAAATATTATTAATATTATTTACAATATTTATATTAAATCAAACCACGTAATAGAATCGAATATGTGCAAACGACTCCGGTTCTGTTAATATATATTCAGTTGACGCCAACCGAACCGTCTAAAAACCAGCCCGAAAAGGAGCTATACGAACCCAACCGAGCCGAACTGAATATATATTAACCGAACCTCCGAAAGTTAAGTCCGGCCGGGGTGTGTTTTGGACACCCAATTTTTTTTCTAATCAAACACACATTGAAAACCGAACCAGTCAATCGTCGGGAGTGGTGTGTTTGGGGCTTCCATTTTTTCCTAATCAAACACACATTGAAAACCGAAAAGCCAATCGTCGGATATAAATATTAGTGAAAAAATCACTTTGGTCTCTTGTATTTCAGTGAAGAAAAAAAATGAGAGGATCTGATTTTCGGTTCAGCCAAAAGTATTTCTGTATAAATAAACTGCAACGGATCGTTGCTAAACTTTATCCAAATTCATTTGAAATATTAATATGTTTGTTCCTTTATTATTAATCAGATATCACTTGCAATTTGTAGTTCATATTGAAAATAATTCAAAAATAATTCTCATTTAAGAGTCGAGGAATAACCATTCTACATTGGATTTTTGACGTTTCGGTTTTTATTGGTAACCATTGCTGAAGACATAGAGGAATCGACTTAAAATCAAAAATAGCCATCGATTCTCATCTAATACTTGAGGAATAACAATTCTACATTAGGTTTTTGACGTTTCGATTATTATTGGTAACCATTGCTAAAGACATGGAGGAAACGACTTAAAATCAAAAATAACGATCGATTCTTATCTAATACTTACTCAAGCTTGAGTTGTTTACCAAAAAAGAATTTAGTCTTTTTTGATTTTAAGTCGATTCTTCTACATTTTCAGTAGAGGTTTCCATTAATAGTCAAAACATCAAAAATGGAATGCAATAAGGTTATTCCTCTAGTATTAGATAAGAATCGATCGTTATTTTTAATTTTAAGTCGATTCCTCCATGTCTTCAGCAATGGTTACCAATAATAATCGAAACGTCAAAAACCTAATGTAGAATTGTTATTCCTCAAGTATTAGATGAGAATCAATCGCTATTTTTGATTTTAAGTCGATTCCTCTATGTCTTCAGCAATGGTTACCAATAAAAACCGAAACGTCAAAATCCAATATAGAATGATTATTCCTCAGAGTACTGCAAGATGAGTCAATCCCTCATCATCATCATTGAGTATACAGTCCTAAGACTGGTTTGATGCAACAATCCGTCTCCACTCGACTCTGTCCCCCGCCAGCTGTTTAACCTCTCTAAATGTCTGGCATCCCATATCCCCACTATTTGGTTGAAATATTCTAATCTGGTTCTTCCCCTTCCCCTTTTCTTTCCCACCTCCCCCTCCAAGATATCCCTAAGCAGTCCCCCATGTCTCAGTGTGTGCCCCATCATCTGACCTCTTCTCTTCTTCAGACTCTTCCACAAGGTTCTTCTTTCTCCGATTCTTCCAAGAACTTCTTCATTTGTAATTTTATCCATCCATTTGATATTCATCATTCTTCTGTAGCACCACATTTCGAAAGCCTCCAATCTCTTTCTCTCCGCTTTTCCAATTGTCCAGGTTTCACACCCGTACATGGCTATGCTCCATACATATGTCTTCAATAGCAACTTCCTGTTTGCTAAGCTGATTGAGGAGGAGCATAGTAGTTTTTGTTTTGAATTAAACCCCATTTTTGCTTGGGCAATTCTTGATTTAATTTCGTTTTTGCTCCTCCCATCCCATGTTATTTTACTTCCTAGGTAGCGGAATTCCTTAACTCCTTCTAGGTTTTCTTGGTTAATTTTGATGCATTCCTGTCTCGTTTGTTCTTTTTTTGTACATACTAGGACCTTGGTTTTATTCTTGTTTATTTTCATTTTGATTTCTTCTATTAGGATTTGGTTAATTCCATTCAAGGCGTCCTCTAATTCTTTTTTATTGCTTCCTAGAAGGGCAATGTCATCGGCAAATCTTAACATAGCGATCTTTTGACCTTGGATTTCTATACCTGTATCAATTTTGTCTTTGAATTCTTTAATCGCTTCTTCTATGTATAAGTTGAAAATCATGGGTGACAGCACACATCCTTGTCTTACACCTTTTTTTATTTTGGCTTCTCTGTGTTCATCACCAATATTTATAATTGCCGTCTGGTTTTGATATAGATTGTAGATTAGTCTTCTCTCTGAATTTTATTCCCGCCTGTTTTAATATTTTAAACATAATTTCCCAATTGACATTATCGAATGCTTTTTCTAGGTCTATGAATCCGATGTAGACAGATTCTTCCCTGATAAAAGCCCTTTCTATTATTAGTCTAAGAGAGAGAATTGCTTCTCGGGTGCCTCTGTTTCTTCTAAAGCCGAACTGGTCTTCCCCCCAGATTTTCTTCAACTCTTTGTTCTATTCTTCTCTGGATTATTTTTGTTAGGATTTTGGAGGCATGTGAGTGTTAGGCCAATGGTCCTGAAATTTTCACATTTATCCGCGCCTGTCTTTTTGGGAAGTGTGCCTATCTTTGTTTTTTGGAAATCTGCGGGATGATTCCCAATTTATAGATTTTGCTGAGTAGTTCAAAAGAAGTTTTGTCAAGTGCCTTTTCCTCTAAAGAGTGCTTGTAGGATTTCAGCTTGTATATTGTCTTGGTCTGGGTGCTCTGTTATTTTTTGGATTCCTTCCAGAAGCTGCCTCAGAATTCTGGCTCGAGCATAGGTCTCCTAACTCGTTTCTCGTCCACAGGGTCTTCTTCTTCTATTGGGGTTCTATTGTTTCTTCTCCATAGAAGTTCTTCTGAGGTGTTTCTTCCATCTATTTGCCTGTTCGTTTTGTTTAGAATAATGTGGCCTCCTTTATCTCTTATGTTCTTGCTTTTTGGTTTGTCTTCTTGAAATTTCTTTATTGCTCCATAGGCTGCATCAACTTTTCCCAATACTAGATTTTGTTGACTTCTTTTGAGTTTTTCTTGAATCATTTTCTTTTGCTTTTCTACATTCTCTTATAACTTTCCATCTTAATTTTTTATATGTTTCTATCCCTTTTTCGTCTTTTCTGTTCTTAGAATTTTCTTCGTTCGTCAATCAGTTGCAGTATTTCTGTCTGTTACCCATGGCTTTTCAATTTTCGTTTTCATTGATTTAAGGACTTCGTTGCGACTGTTTCAGTCAGGCTTGAGTTTTCATAGCATTCCATTCTTTGTTCGATTTCTTCTTCTTTATTATTTGTGGGTGTTTTTTCTTCCAGTTTCTTATTCATTACGTTTTCGAAAAGTTTTTGGGTTTCCTTATTTTTTAATTTAGATATGTCCCAGTTTTTTCGCGACCCTCCCTTTTTATTAGTTTTTAAATTTTAGTTGGCATTTCATCGCAATTAGATTGTGATCACTAAAAATATCAGCCCCAGGATAGCTTTTACAGTCCTTTACTTGATTTCTGAATCTTTGTTTGACTAATATGTAATCTATTTGAAATCTCCCTTGTCTTTTGGCATTTTCCACGTGTAGATCCTTCTTGGATGGTGTTGGAAGAGTGTGTTTGCTACTACTAAACTGTGCTTACAGCAAAATTCAATTAATCTCTCGCCCTTTCATTCCTGTTTCCTAGACCGTGTTCGCCCACCACTTTTCCTTCTTTTGCCTTTTCCTACCTCTTGCATTCCCTAATCACCCAAGTTTTCATCCCCTTTAACGCGCTTCATCAGGTTTTCAATTTGTTCGTACATTTCTTCTATATCTTGGTCATCACTTATATGATGTAGTAGTCATGTATACCTGGATTATCACAGATATCTTTCGGTTTCGAATCCACTGTGATCATAACAATCCTTTTGCTTACCTGAAGATAATTCTTTGCCCTTTGCCCTATTTTTTTATTCATAATAATGCCCACTCCTGCCTGCCCGTTCTGCCCCCGTATGAATGATTCTATGGCTGTTTTCAAACCAAAATCTCCCTCTACTGGGTATCTCATTTCACTTAATCCCAATAATGTCCAATTTGTGTCTATCCATTTCCGCTTTAAATTCATTAGTTTATCTATTCCCTTTAGCGTCCTAACATTCCACGCTCCGACTCGTAGAAAGTCATTATTTATTTTTACCTTTATGATGGTCTCTCCTCGGGTAGCCCTTCCCGGAGATCCGAACGAGGGCTGGTTTACCTCCGGAATTCTTTACTCGAAGAGAAATCGTCATGTTGCATATTCTCGGGATTTGTAATATGGTGGTTTCCCGTTGCCTTCCACATGTTGAAGAGAAGAAAAATGAAAAAGGAAATCAACTCCTAGCCCTCGAAACCTAATAGCGTCGGAGTCGGTAAAAAAAAAAAAAAAAAACAAGAGTTGGCCAAGGGAGGCCGTATAGGAGAGAGAAAGAGAAGCCTGACACAAGTAAGTGGAAGCAATGTCACACTTAGCTCGGATAACCCTGTGGTCACAATCCACGTACTCATCAGAAATGAGTTCCTGTGACATCTAAAATATGAAAACAATTACACAGGCAATACTTGTAAGCAATAAAACAAGAGAAATACATATATATATATATATATATATATATATATATATATATATATATATATATATATATATATAAAAGAAAAAAATTATTTAGTGATTGTAGTTAAAATATTAAAAAAATACCAATATTCCATAAAACAATTTAGAATATCAAGATAAGAATTTATATTTAAGGTCTCTAATTTAAGATTTTAATAGAATAATTTTACTCAAAAGTGCTCGTCCCCTCAGCAGTTGAACCCGAGTACTAAAACCGTACTTATACAGTGAGTTGTATTTTTGAAATTGTTTCTATTATTATTAAAAAAAATCCGAAATGTAACATTTCATGTAGAGCAAATTGCCATGTGCACATGACGTTTAATTAATGTAAAATCAACAAGAAGCTTAATAATAGTTCGTAAGAAAAAAAAGAAAAAGCAAAAATTATAATTTAGAAAATAATTAAAAGTAAAAAGAAACAACATGCAATAATGAATAAATAATATTATTATTAAAATCGATGCAGAAGTATTTAATTAATAATCTGTCTAAATTACAATAAAATTCTAAGAAAACCCATTTTGCGGAACAACTACCTTAATTCCAATATTAAGTACTTAATATTTCAATTTGATTTTTTTCCATTTAAAACACTATGTAGGTAATGGTAGTTGCAGCAATTTTTATAACTGAAAATTGAAGGAATTGATAAAAAAATGGCAAGTAATGTAATTTAATTTTTCGATTGATCATCATCACATTTTTGTACATTATGAACTTTTATATATTTATTCTGATATCTAAATTATTTATACCTTATTTATAAGAGAATGTATTAATAATTTAGATCTGGACGAGTGAAATTTAAAATATTTTTTATTTAAAAAACTATTCATTTTAGGTATAGATAATATTTAATAAACTCATATTGGATTTTTATGTAGAATTCAAAAATACTAAAATTTATGCCATGTTCCATTGGAAAAAATTGAGTATTAACAACTTTTGATTTTCAGAAATAATCGATTATTATGGTCATCCTGGATATAAAATTTGAATCTTTATAATGAAGTAAGATTCTTGAATGTCTAATTAAGAGTTCTGATTGATCAAATTAATTCTACAATCAATCCCTATTTTTGGTTTAAAGTTGATTTCTCTATGTCTTCAGGAATGGTTACTAATAAAAACCGAAACGTCAAAAATCCAATATAGAATGGATATTTCTCAAGTATTAGATGAGAATCAATCGCTATTTTTTATTTTAAGTCGATTCCTCCATGTCTTCAGCAATGGTTACTAATAAAAACCGAAACGTCAAAAATCCAATATAGAATGATTATTCCTCAAGTACTAGATGAGAATCAATCGCTATTTTTGGTTTAAAGTCGATTTCTCTATGTCTTCAGCAATGGTTACTAATAAAAACCGAAACGTCAAAAATCCAATATAGAATGATTATTCCTCAAGTACTAGATGAGAATCAATCGCTATTTTTGGTTTAAAATCGATTTCTCTGTCTTCAGCAAAGGTAACGGATAAGAAAACAACGCAGTTACTATGGTTACTCATAAAAATTCCTCCCAAATTTTTAGCATTTCACAGAGAAAAGCCTATCCATTCTTACTTAAGCAAGGCTAAATGAGCTATATTAAAACTTTCAAATGAATAAATTTTAAAGAATTTAAAAAATTAAAAAAGTACCATCTTACTCTAGAGTAAAGTACTTTAAAATATAATTTTACTAAAAACTTTATTTTACCTTTTTTGTGGTCCCTAAGGTACTTAATTAGGATATTAAATTTCATCAAAATTGGTTAAGTCATTTTCAAGATATTTAGAAAAAACTAAAAAAGTACTGAAATAAAGTACTAATGTTTGTGGGCCGACATATATACCAAAAACTAATCAGCGCTTCATTTTGTTAAACTAATGGTAGGTTTTCAATTTCATTTCAATCGGTGCAACGGTGTGGAAAAAATCGTGGGCCAAAAAAAGCGATAACATACATACATACATCCATCCATCCATCCGCACGCACTAAATGAAAAATCGCACTTTTTGGCCTCTCGACGAGACCCCATGTAATTTTTGGCAAAACCGTCACGTGCTAATATTCAACCTAATTGAATACTACAATTTGTGACTTTAATTGAGTCCATGGGTTCCGTAGTCTTTACCTGAGGACCCTTTGAAGCCACGCTTGCCCCGAGAGCGATTACAATACTTTACCCATGCTTTGCATTGGATAAAGTAAAAATAATTTTTAAGAAAAAATAAAAACCGACTTCAAAAAATAAATGCAACAAATAAAATACACTAAAAAGGTATAAAATAATTATTATCTTATTTAGTTACAACTAAACGACGAAATATTAACATGAAATTACTTTTTGAAGTTGGTACCAAACAAACTATACCTATAAGCGAGCATACCCTCCAAACGTACTAAGTATGATCCATCGAATGCGATTCATAAAAGGTATATGTTTGGCACCAACTTCAAAAAGTAATTTCATGTTAATATTTCGTCGTTTAGTTGTAACTAAAGAAGATAATAATTATTTTATACCTTTTAGTTTATTTATTTTTTTGAAGTCGGTTTTTATTTTTTCTTAAAAATTATTTTTATTGTTCTCTTTTTAGTGATGTTATTAATAGTGATGATATCATCAGAACTTGACCAAATTAATATGACACCATCCCTTAGACACCTCCTATCGGATAAAAAAAGAAACATCGAAATCGATTCATAAACAAAGAAGTTAGGTCTAAAAAAACCTAATAAAAAATGTCTAATACCTATGAAAAAAAATGGGACCAATCGGAATGTAGGCTGAATCCAAAGCAAATTTTTTTTTCAAAATCGGTTCACAATTGGCGGAGATATGAGGTAACACAGGCACAAAAAAAAAAAAAAATTCAGTCGAATAGAGAACATCCTCCTTTTTTGAAGTCGGTTAAAAACAGTGTCAATTGAAAAAGTATTTTTAATGAGACTCCTTTTATATGAACTATATATTTTCAAATGAGCGATTTGAATTCCCGCTCTCTTTTATTATAATATATATATAAAAATAATGATTTATCGCCAAGTTGAGATTCATTAGTTCAGCGCGACAAGGGGTAATGGTGCTCCACTGGTGAGGGAACACTGATGACAGCGAACCTGGCGGTGAGAAAACATAACATCTCTCAGACCCACAGCTTTGTCTGAGCCAAATTTTCTTTAAAATAAGTCTGACCAACCCAAATCGCGTTGAGGGCTTGAAAGTTTCCAAGGGTAAATAAATAAAAAAAATTACAATTTCTTCAATATTTTTTTTTTCAAAATCTGGCTTTACAAGAAATTTCGTAGTTATTGATTTTTATTGTAAGTAATTAATTTTCTTAGACTAATAATAGAAAGAGCTTTTATCAGGGAAGAATCTGTCTATATCGGATCCATAGACCTAGAAAAAGCATTCGATAACGTCAATTGGGAAATTATGTTTAAAATCTTAAAACAGGCAGGAATAAAATTCAGGGAGAGAAGACTAATCTACAATCTATACGAAAACCAGACGGCAATAATAAGTATTGGAGATGAGCAAAGAGAAGCCGAAATAAAAAAAGGTGTAAGACAAGGATGTGTGCTGTCACCCATGATTTTTAACTTATACATAGAAGAAGCGATTAAAGAATTCAAAGACAAAATTGATACAGTTATAGAAATCCAAGGTCAAAAGATCGCTATGTTAAGATTTGCCGATGACATTGCACTTCTAGGAAGCAATAAAAAAGAATTAGAGGACGCCTTGAATGGAATTAACGCAAATCCTAATAGAAGAAATCAAAATGAAAATAAACAAGAATAAAACCAAGGTCCTAGTATGTACAAAAAAAGAACAAACGAGACAGGAATGCATCAAAATTAATCAAGAAAACCTAGAAGGAGTTAAGGAATTCCTCTACCTAGGAAGTAAAATAACATGGGATGAGAGGAGCGAAAACAGAAATTAAATCAAGAATTGCCCAAGCAAAAATGGGGTTTAATTCAAAACAAAAACTACTATGCTCCTCCTCAATCAGCTTAGAAAACAGGAAGTTGCTATTGAAGACATATGTATGGAGCATAGCAATGTACGGGTGTGAAACCTGGACAATTAGAGAATCGGAGAGAAAGAGATTAGAGGCTTTCGAAATATGGTGCTACAGAAGAATGATGAATATCAAATGGATGGATAAAATTACAAATTAAGAAGTTCTTGGAAGAATCGGAGAAAGAAGAACCTTGTGGAAGAGTCTGAAGAAGAGAAGAGGTCAGATGATGGGGAACATACTGAGATATGGGGGACTGCTTAGGGATATCTTGGAGGGGGAGGTGGGAAAGAAAAGGGAAAGGGGAAGACCCAGTTTAGAATATTTCAACCAAATAATTGGGAATATGGGATGCCAGACATTTAGAGAGGTCAAACAGCTGGCGGGGGACAGAGTCGAGTGGAGACGGATTGTTACATCAAACCAGTCTTAGGACTGTATACTCAATGATGATGATGAATTAATTTGAATGCAGCGATACACCGAAAGTGTTCAATCAGTGTAATTGTGAAAAAACAATATATACCTACCTATTATATAACCAGATATGAAAAGAAAACAAGCATTGATCCAACAACAAAATGTATTTCTTAAACTTTTTTTTTTTTTTGGCTTTTCGGCCCTTCTAGCCATAAGCCAATTTACGATACTATTTATTTTTTAAATTTTGTCTCTAGCCCGGGGTCAGATTTTAGCCGATTCTTAAACTTAAAATAAATAAAATTTTAACAATCAAAATTATTAATAAAGTCCCATAAACCAAACAATACCTATTTCAAATTTTATTTTAAATATTATCTGTCTGATTTTTGGGTTTCTTTTTGTTTAGTTACTTAATTTTTCTAAATCTATATTAATAGTTAAAGTTTACTATTATTATTTAATATGTTATTTTTCATGTAAATATAGGGAACCATATTTCTTTTAATTACTTTAATGCGATTTAAAATATATTTTCAAATACCCTATTCAAAACCTAATTCATCATAATTCATAATATATGAGAGCAGGCCTCGAGTAACTCACCGCGGGCGCGATGCGGCTCTGCGGGCTGGCTAAGCCTGCTTTAAAATATAATTTTAAATTTTTTTTTTTTAGGTAGTTGAAATCGACAATACATTAGAAACTATACATAAGGAAAAAGCGAAAATCTCAAGTGAATTCCATACCCTCCGAGAATCTTTTGGTCTGGTATCACTTAAAAAAAAAAAATTCTCCGACAATCAGAAAATGTAATACCAAATAGTAATAGTAAATTGAACTCAAAAAATTAAAATTTTTTTTAACTTAATACATATATTATCTACTTATTTGAATTTATTCTTGGCTGTACAATATCCCACTTTGGAGGGATCATTGGCTGCCGACGATGTTCTTATGCATATATCTGCTTAAATCCTAATATCCCTATAATGTACATTAATGTTTTAATTGTAAATAAATTTATTATATATCTGTAACCTATTCAAAATTCGTTTTATTTTACTTTTTTGTTTTCTATTAATCATGAAACCATTTCTTAAGATATTCTGGATTTGTTCATATTTTCCATCTATTTTATAATTAAAATTTATTAAAAATTATATGGCAATGAAATATTATTTCAATTTGCACCAGCTGCTGAAGTTTTTTAGATATGGAAAAATTATGTGATTTTAGTGCGACGTTGCTGAGTCGCCATCTTTCACTTGCCATGCCATAAGGGAAAAAATGAAAACCATTAAAATGTATAAAATAATTATCTAATTTAGTTACAACTAAAAGACGAAATATTAACATGAAATCACCTTTTGAAGTCGGTACCAAAAATATACATTTTATGAATCGAACTCTACGGATCTTACTTTTAGTACGTTTGGAGGGTACGCTCGCTTATATAAATTGTTTAGCACCAACTTCAAAAAGTGATTTCATGTTAATATTTCGTCTTTTAGTTATAACTAAATTAGATAATTATTTTATAACTTTTAGTGGATTTTATTTGATTTTTGAGATCTTATTATTTTATTTGTTGCATTTAGTTTTTTTGAAGTTGGTTTTATTTTTTTATAAAAATTATTAATATTTTTCTCTTTTTAATGATGCTATTAATAGCGACAATAAAAAAAGAATCATCGAAATCGGTCCACGTGGCAAAAAGTTCTCTCTGAACATACATAAAATAAATAAATAAATAAATAGTTCGGTATCTTGACTATCTTGGAGCTATATTGATCCAAATGCAGAAAGAATGATTAAAATCGGCTCATAAGCAAAGAAGTTATTCCTCAACAAACATAACAGAAAGGCCCAATAAAATTTATATTTTTACCAACTAGACTGAACCCAATGCAAAAAAATCATCGAAATCGGTTCACAATTGGCGAATATATCAAGTAACATAGATAAAAAAATCAGTCTAGTTGAAAACCTCCTCCTTTTTTGAAGTCGGTTTAAAAATAAAAAACATTAATAGTACCTAACTTTTAACATTTTTCATACAAAACGAATACCACTTGATACAATTATTTTAACAGAAAAATATTTATTATATCTTCAGTTAATGTTCTCAGTTTTTCAAAATAATTTCAAGAAAATTACGATTGTTATTTAATGAAACAGTCACTTTAACATCAATCAGAGGTTCGCGTGTTAAATATGCAAATTTCAATGGTCAATATTTACAAATTTAGTGCCGCAAGGACTATTGAAAAAATTTATACGTATAAAGGACACTTATAAATATGTATATTCAAAGTTTTAAAAGGATTTCAAGGAAATCTATTTATTAGGGAACGTCCTTAAAAAATTCTTAGAGCAACAGATACATTTCGGAAAGTTGACATGAACTTATTTTGAAAAATATAATTTAAAATTTCAACAGAATTTTCTTTTGTTTTAATATATAGGATTGGATTGTTTTAAACTCAGCTAATAAGTCAATTGCATAAATCTCTCTTTCATTTCTAGCATTGACATAAACTTTCAGTTGGAAATCCATGTAATGCTTAATTTTTGTGTCCCTTTTTTATGATAATGATGAGAGAAGTAATTACACCAAAAAAGGTGCAACCCCTAAAGGCCTGGGTTGGCCCCTCCATCGTGAAAAGAAGAAGAAAGAATTTTATGGGTTGGGCGGGGGTCGAAGGTATCTGTGGATACGGGTCTTAAATAGCTGAAGGTTATAAGTCGCTGGAAAGATGGTGGCAGGGAGCGAGTTCCAGTCTCTGGAGGTCAAAGGGATAAAAGAGTTGGCGAAAGCGCTTGTTCGACTTTTATCCAATTTGACAGCGAAGGGGTGCTGAGCGTTAGAAAACCGCGTGTTTCGCATAAAGAGGGCATTAGGGATGATAATTGATTTCAGCTCGACTGAACAGACACCGTGATAGTATCTGTAGTACAGGGAAAGGGCAGAAACGGTTCTTCGGTGAGCCAGGGAGTCGAGTGAGTTGGTTAGAGCCTGTTCTCCTATTAGTTTAATTGCTCGCTTCTGAATTGCATCCAGTGTAGCAAGAGAATGCTTGGAGGCACCCCTCCACAGATGAGAGCCATATTCGAGACAGGAACGAATTTGAGCCTTATACAGCATAAGAAGTTGACTGGGAGTATAACAGCGTCTAGACCTAAATAGGAGACCAAGCTTACGCGCTGCAGCTTTAGCAGTGGTTGAGATATGGTCATTCCATGAAAGGTCAGACCCTAGAGTTACGCCTAGCATTGAAATTTTATCCCTGAATTCTAGTGAGTTTGAGTCGAATGATATGTTTGGGAGGTTTCTGTCGACGCGCCTAGAAATAAGGCAACACTGAGTTTTCTCTGCATTGAAGTTAACTAAGTTTTGGGATCCCCAGTTTTTAAGTTTGCATAAGTCTAAATTAATTGAAGAGGCAATGTCTGCACGGTTTTTATGCGATGCAGGGGCGTTATGTAGTCCCTACTAAGTTTGTGAAATTCTTTAATAAATGAACGATAGATGTTATATATAGTTGTGTCTAACACATAAAAATAGAAATTGGCTTTAAATTTCAATTGAGGTTCCAATTCTAATGATACTCTAATTTCTTAATATTCAAACATCCGCGTTTTTATTCTTTTTCAAAATGACTCATATTTTGGAAATTCGATTTCACAATCTAAATTTTGGGTAATTTCCTTGGCCGAGTTAAAAAACTCCTCAAATGCGAAGTCGGATCGTTTTGTAATTAAGTATTTATGCAATTGTTCTAACTGTTCTACACATTCTGGAATATTTGTAGTTGATTTTTGAAGAATTTTGCTAACAACATTCACTTTCATGAAATGTACCAAATTAATAGAGAAATATATTTAAATGTTTTTTATTTATCATTCATTTTTATCTCTTACTTACGATTAGACATACAGAAACTGAAAAAATTTAACAATGAAACCCACGAAAAAATCTGAAATGTGTACATGTCGCAGGGAAATGATGAAAATCAAATCAAATTCCTAAGGTAGATGATCAATTCATGGAAGATGTTCATATAACAACTCTGAGTGTGATTTCCTAAAGAAATTGAGTCCTTTGATCATATCCCTTATAGCACAAGATCTGGTGACTACGGATTTGATACAACTAGCAATAATGTAATAGTACCGGGTGCAACGATGGGAGAGTGGGGAAATTAATTTAAATAATATTATAAATAAATAATTAATTGGAGATCAAGTGGACTGTATCTAGTTTTAATAAATTTAATATAAAATGATGATAAAATATGAATTTTTAAATGAATACAAGTGATGGTAGAAATAACTTTAAACTATAGAAATAAAGTTTGAATTTTTATTTAAATCACACATGATTAATTTATAATTATTTATTAAAATATTTTAAGAAATAACAACTTGAAGGTGACATACAAACCCCACCATCAAATGAAATTCTTAACATAAAACATCAAAGACAAAATTAAAAACGAAGTTTGTGTTGTATATAAATTAACATGTGAATGCAATAAGGTATACATTGGAGAAACAGGTAGAAGCGTAAAGATAAGAATGACTGAACATGAAAGATCGACCAGATTAAAACATCCAAATCAATCAGCGGTCGCTGAACACATCCTGAAAACAGGACACAAGATTGACCTGGACGAAGCCCAAACGTTACATACTGAAGATAATTACTGGAAAAAAATAAAGGAATAAATAGAAATCAAAAAACATCCTAAAAATTTAAACAGGGACGATGGTTACAATTTAAATGAGATATGGAACCTGATCTTGTAAATATAATCTAATAATTCCATGTAACTTTCCAGATAATATAACTTAAGTTATCAAAAATATTTGTTAAAAATAAGTTTAAAGAGATGTTTTTTAGAATTTCTAAAAAAGGCTTTTTAATTATCAAAAAGATTTTTGAATACCACGCCAACTTACAGATATTATGGTTGCTAACTTCATGTAAATAATATACAAAAATGTACCTTATATTATTAAAAATCCAACTATGTAAACTATAATATTTTTGATAAGTGAATTAATTATTATGTATTATTATTGTTATTATTATCATTTGATTTCTAAATATAATTCTTTTGCTTAATAATCTTTAAAAACATGTAATTCTCAATCCGACAGAGGGCGCTGATGCCGCCGGTACAAGTGTGTTTTGAGTCGAGATCAGGGAGGTAGGGAGGGAAGGCTAGCTCGAGAAAGTGTCTCCACCTGACGTCACCAGCCGCCATCTTGCAATTGGAAAGAATAGAGAATGCCCATAAGAGCAATGCTAATATTTATATAGTTTAAACTATATATCTTTAAATAAAAAGGTTCTTAAATAGAACATATATATAAATAAATATTCAAAAATGTTATTTCTTAGATCTGCAATGAATTTAAATAGCTACTTTCAGTAAAAATTTGATAAAACAAAAGAGCGCACTCGTACCCATTATTAGGTAGATTTCGAAGAATATATGTGTATGTATGTATCCCAATTTTGTATGTGCGCTGCAGGCCGCAACATTCAACCGATTGCAATAAAATTTGGCTCTAAATTCAGTCTTGATGTAAACAAGAACGGAGTAGTTTTTGGTGACTTCAGCCCCAAAGGGTTGCAAATGGTGGGTGATTGAAATCTTAAAAAATTCATGACAACGTTAATATGCCTGATACCAATTTGGTTGCAGATACCTAATATTCTGATAATTAACCTCTACAACTTTTGTCTGAAATTTTTTTATAGGAACAGTCTAAAAGGGGGCAGAACAATAGGGTTCGAAATCTAATCTAAACTGAAGGGAGGGTTCCTTCGTAAAAGATAAAATATTTTTTATTAAATACTAAATATAAGGGAGGAAATAGGTGTATGGTAAAGTTATATGGATGAGAAAATCAATTTTTATTTATTTATTAAACCAATGATTTTTACTCAATTCAAAGATTAAGAATTAATAAATTTATAAAACAAATAAAAAATTTAAATATATATTATAGAAATACCAAAAATATAGTTTTTTAAATCAGGTACAATTGTAAGAAAAAGCAAAACACAATTAAAGACATGAATGGGATATTCAACAATTTTTAAATACATATTATAAAAATAACTAAAATATAGTTTTTAAATCAGGTACAATTGTAAGAAAATTTTGACGAATTAATATTTGGAACACGAGAAATAGAATAAATACACGTAAAGTGCGTCAATTAAACTAACTCTAGTGTCAAAAAACTTGAAACTAGTTTATTGTTTTAAAGGAAAATTAAAATATATACAGTCTAATCTAAAACATAAACAATTTTAATAAAAAACAAAAAATATATGAAGAAAATCAAACTTGTTTAAAATGGTAACAGCCCATTTTAGCACATTGTTGAACAAAGAATCAAATTTAGAAGTATGTTTTTTTTATGCATAGTAGAGTTAATAAATCTTAAATCTTAACTTTTTCATAATTTATTAATTTAATACCTTAAAAATAGGAAAGAGATTAACCAGACAAGCCAAATATAGAATAAATTTCGTAAAAATTAGTTTATTTTTCATATTTAAAGAGAAGTCGGCCAAAGCCGGGATTATCTAAAGTCATTCGTGGTATATGAGCTTTAAGGCCCAGTTCTGAATACAGTCAGGGGAGTGAGAATAGACAGGGTTCAAACACCCTCATATAACAGAATAGAACATTATGATTGGCGATGTACCTTAGAAGGGGTAGAAAACGGAGAATCGTATGAAAACGTGGCCTCCACCCGCAGAGGAGACACGATTGGAAATGCATAAAAGGACCAACACGAAGAAATAGAGACTCTCTATCTCTCTATCTATCTATCTTATATTACTCTATCTATATTATATTACACTCTCTCTCCACATTATATTACTCTCTCTGCTCTATTTTTCCTTCTATATTTCGCTATTATACTATCACGTTCCTATCACTGGAATTATCGCTCGGCATCTATACACCTCTTTTACACTGCTATTATCAAATATTTCACGGCGACTACATCATTTCGATATCACGAGCATATTTCTTCTTCCTGGAGCCGTTTTTGCGGGTATTCGCATTCATCCACTTGCTAGCCCCTCCATTGGCACTTATATCATTAGCACGATAGCTAATTGAACAGCACGGGCAAGAATATCTGTCCGGCACTCGTGAAGACACCACGGAAGCTTATCAAAAAGGCGAGACTCCTGGAACATTACGAACGCTTCGACGTGGCAGTCTACGGAACCTGAGCGAGAGGTGGCCAAGGCACAGCTATCGCTGTGTGAATTATTTGAACCGGTCAGCGCCTTCGAGAGCAAACGTAAATAATCACAATTTCTTTGAACAACCTCCGTTCACCCATTAAAGCCATCAAATTATTCAATTCTTTCTGACTGTTAAATTCACAAGGACCTTAATAAATCATATATTGTAAATTATATTTTTGGTTATCATTTACTGTTAAGAAAATTCCCCCATTCTCCTTTGCAGCTAGAATTCAGTCAATTATTTTTATTTGTTTGCCTATTTAAAATTATTTTTTTTATTTTTTTTGTAAATTCATTGCATGAGATTACCTTCAATAACGTAGAATTTGAAAAATAAGAGTAAATTCAGTAGTTTATCAACATAGTACAACGAGATACACTGAGTTACACACCACCACCACGTCTAAAAAGGTTAGTATTCTCACACTCAGCAATATTCCCCTTAAAAGTACCCTTTAAGAGCCCATTTCCATACCCCTCCAACCACCAACCCTCCCGAACCCCATTGCATTGTTTTTTATCACTGTTAATAATAAAAAGAACTGTCTTAAAGATGGATACTATTAACATACGTTCAGATGGGAAGAGAAGGTTTTGTACCAATCGCAAGATGACGGCTGGAGGGAAATGCCTGTCCTGACTGGAGACACCCCCACTCCTGCTTTTCTAGCCTAGCTGTTCCTCCTTAGCTCCTTGGTCGAGATAAACATGAAGTACAGGTGATTGGCTCAGTTAACCTATAATTGGAGTGGGTGCTCATACTTGAGAGCGATCGCAGAATAAATCGATCGAAACTTTGTATTTATATTGTAATTATTTGTTTCAATAAATAATTATAAATTAATCATGTGTGATTTAAATAAAAATTCAAACTTTATAGAAATAAAGATAAAAGGTTTGAAAAATGAATGTTAAAAATTTAACTAGTTGGAAGATACAAATATGAACAAAAATATAAACAAAGTCTATATATAAATATTATATACAAATTAAAAGTAATAACATAATTAATAAAACTTAAGGTGAAGAAGATGGGCGAAGAAGATTATATTTGGTTATCAAAAACCTTGAGGAATTGTCGAAGATATAAGCTGGCTGTAATTAGGTGAAAACAGAATCCTGATTTCGGCTGCATTCCGTGCATATATAGATTGAATTTGAAAAAATCATCTATGTTGAGTTTTTAAGTCTAAGAAACTTCAAAGAATCTCTAAAGTAGTCCGAAACAAAATGTTATTCAAAATGAATTTACTTTATATAAAGTTAATGAAAAAACTTAGAAATAATGAAAGTTATTTTTGCATATGGCAATGGAGATTTATAAGTAAGAGATGTTACTTCCTAAATGTGTATCCGCAGACCGGAGACTCCTCTCCTCGCTCAAAGGTTGCGGGCGGGGTTTGATCAGAAATCTATATGCATAAATAAATAATTACATGCTATCATTTCTCATATATTCAGCTGGAAAAGTCTAAGCAAAATATCCTTAAAAACCATCTGAGAGCAGAGGTCGAGGTTATTTTTATGAGAATTTGAACTTCAAAAGTTCATTTTTGCTTGTTTATAAAATGGTAGGTAGGTCCAATAAAAATTAAATTTGAATTATTTGCTATTTTCTAACTAAATTACATATTTCTATTGTTCATACAATTAAGATTGGACACTGAAAGAATGAAAAATATCTTTAGATTTTAAATATTTAATATTTAAAAATTTAAAAAAATTGTAATATTTTTAAATAACTGCTTGAGGCAGACTTAAACCATTAGAGGCTTAAACGAATATCTTTTTGATTTGGAAAGTTGGTTTTTTAACAAGTAATATTTTCATTAAGCCTATTATACATGTTTTTAGTTCCTTAATCTATATTTTTTTGAATTTTCCCTCTCATACTGAACTTTGATCCTGTTGTTTCTAGCGACCCCTTGCGGTAGGATTCAGTAGTATAACGCCATCTTTATATATCGTTTATCTATGGAGCCCACTCATTGTAGAATTCCATTTGAACCTGTTTCTTTTCTTACTTATAACCGCCTGATATTGTTATATTTTGCGTTCTTTATTGATAAAATAACTCAAAATGATTTCTTTGGCTGATACTCAAAAGGTGGGTGATATATATTTATTTATTTTTTTAAAATTCCAAATAACATTTAATTACGTTTCATCATATATTAATTTATTAATGCATTTAATGATTTTAGAAAGAAAATTTATTCAAAAAGTTAAAGATGATTGAGGAAGAATTAGCGAGACTTAATCAATTAAAATCTACTGTAAGTACAAAATATCAAAAGTTTTAATTATTTTTTTATTAATATTGTAATTTTTTAAATAATTAAATATATCATTTCTCATATTTTCAGCTGGAAAAGTCTAAGCAAAATATTCTTAAAAAACATCTGAGAGGAGTGGTCGAGGATTATTATTATGAAATTTCGGACTTCAAAAGTGCATTTTTGCGTATTTATAAAATGGTAGGTCCCATGAAAAGTGAATTTGAATTTTTTGATATTTTCTAACTAAATTACATTTTTCTATTTTTCATACAATTAAGATTTGACTCTGAAAGAATGAAAAATATCTTTAGATTTTCAATATTTAATAATAAATAATAAATTATAAAATATCCTTAAAAAACATCCGAGAGCAGTGGTCGAGGATTCTTATTATGAAATTTCGGACTTCAAAAGTGCATGTTTGCGTATTTATAAAATGGTAGGTTCCATGAAAAGTGAATTTGAATTTTTTGCTATTTTCTAACTCAAAATACATTTTTCTATTTTTCATACAATTAAGATTTGACTCTGAAAGTATAAAAAATGTCTTTAGATTTTAAATTATACAGAGGAACTAATTTTTTAATTAATGTGTCGTAAATCAAATTTATAAACTTTAAGGAAAACATATTTTTAATCTACTATTTTTTTTTTTTTTTTTTTTAGGACTCTCAATGCACTGATGACCTATACATTTTATTGGAAATGAAAATGAAAACACAAGAAGAAATTGCAATCCTCCGTGAATAAGGAAATCAAAAAAAACAACTCTTTCTAGAATAAATGAGACCTTTACTTTTAACATTGTAAATTATACATATTACTATTATGCTAATTGTAAATATTTTTTATATTATAATACCTACTTTAATTAATTATTTTTTAACTGAATTTATAATTAATGTAAAATAATTGTAAATATTTTAAATAATAACATTTTCCTTTATGTTTCTAACAATTTTTTTATTACTTTCATTCATATTCCTATAAATGTTTAGTTTTTATTCTGAATATATTTTCATTTTCATATTCGTATTTGTACCAGAAGATTTTAAGAAACAGATTCACTTAAAATTATGAAACAATTTTACATTGTAACCGCAACTTTAAACAAATTTAATATTTCTAATATTTTCAATTTATACAATACGGACCTCTTAGTTTGTATCAGAAGCTGCTCGCCTCTAGTCCCATTATCCGAATTTAGAATTAAAATGAGATTTATTCATTATTATGAAAATTTAATTTTTTGACAATATTTTCTTTCTCAAAATTCAAGTTTTAATAAAAATTGTATGAATCTAATTACATCTAATTAGTTTCCATTGAATATTTATTTTTCCAAATATTGCTATGCATAAAAAGTGAAATTATTTATTTTTTCATTTTGGAACATAAACAAATTTTATTAGTTGTCAGTTTATATAAAAATATAAATAAAATTAGGTTTTTCAGTCTGCTCTAAATATGTATATATACCGGGTGAGTTTTTTTATCTTTAGACATTCTTATAACTCAAAAACAGTGCAATATATGGAGAAAAGATTCAAATAAAAGTTTGTTTATATCGAGGGTGAAAATAAACTACGCTATTGTTTGTCGAAATAGAACAAGCTTTCAAGGGTGTCAAGTTATGTTTTTTTAAATACAACCCTATAATTTTATAGCTGTGTACTTAATCTATAAAAAAAAAAAACTGAACAAATTTCATAAGAAATATTTTATTATAGGAGATCCAATAAACAAAATACGTGGATCAATTATATCTAAAAAAATTGTTAATAATTGTTTTTCAACAATTATTATTATCAAATAATAATTATTAAATAAATAAACATTAAATCGAAAAGTCACAACAATGAAAATAAATGTTTAGAATGATATTAATACTTCGTTATACTCAGATTTAAGAGAATATTTTCTACTTAATAGAAATTGTTAAAATTCTTGACTTTAAAAAAGTTTATTTGTCGTTTCAATGTAGTAGATAATTTTATTGTATTACCATGAAAAAATGGAGCATTTTTTTTGTTGAAGACAGAATTAAAATGGTCTTAATTTATGCAGTAAATGTGGAATAAGTGTTAAGGGGTTGCTATTTAAATTTTAATGTCAAGCGTTTTCCTGATAGGAATACACCCGCACAAGCTTCATTTTATTGTGTTGTAAAATCTGTTAAAAAAAACGGGAAATGTAAATGCTATGAAGAAACTGGAGAGGGGCCAAAATAAAGAAATTGGAACTAGAACTCATACAGAAGACTTGCGATACACTCTGGAATGTCTCAAAACAGTGTAGAAAAATGATTAAATAAATAATTACATGCTATCATTTGTCATATTTTAAGCTGGAAAAGTATAAGCAAAATATCCTTAAAAACCATCTGAGAGCAGTGGTCGATGTTATTTTTATGAGAATATGGACTTCAAAAGTTCATTTTTGCTTGTTTATAAAATGGTAGGTAGGTCCACTAAAAATTAAATTTGAATTATTTGCTATTTTCTAACTAAATTACATTTTTCTATTGTTCATACAATTAAGATTGGACTCTGAAAGAATGAAAAATATCTTTAGATTTTCAATATTTAATATTTAAAAGTTTGAAATTATTTTAATATTTTTAAATAAATGGTTGAGGCAGGCTTAAACCATTAGAGACTCAAACGAATATCTTTTTGATTTTAAAAATTGGCTTTTTAACAATTAATATTTTCATTAAGCCTATTATACATGTTTTTAGTTCCTTAATCTATATTTTTTTGAATTTCACCCCTCTCATACTGAACTTTGAACCTGTTGATTCTAGCGACGCCTTGCGGTAAGATTCTGTAGTATAACGCCATCTTTATATATCATCTACCTATGGAGCCCACTCATTGTGGAATTCCATTTGAAACTGTTTCTTTTCTTACTTATAAGAAATTTTATAGAAGATATTGTTATATTTTGCGTTCTTTATTGATAAAATAACTCAAAATGATTTCTTTTGCTGATACTCAAAAGGTGGGTGATATATATTTATTTATTTTTTTAAAATTCCAAATAACTTTTAATTACTTTTCATCATATATTAATTAATTAATGCATTTAATGTTTTTAGAAAGAAAATTTATTCAAAAAGTTAAAGACAATTGGAGAAGAATTAGCGAGACTTAATCAATTAAAATCAACTGTAAGTACAAAATATCAAAAGTTTTAATTATTTTTTTATTAATATTGTAATTTTTTAAATAATTAAATGCTATCATTTCTCATATTTTCAGCTGGAAAAGTCTAAGCAAAATATCCTTAAAAAACATCTGAGAGCAGTGGTCGAGGATTCTTATTATGAAATTTCGGACTTCAAAAGTGCATTTTTGCGTATTTATAAAATGGTAGGTCCCATGAAAAGTGAATTTGAATTTTTTGCCATTTTCTAACTAAATTACATTTTTCTATTTTTCATACAATTAAGATTTGACTCTTAAAGTATAAAAAATGTCTTTAGATTTTAAATTATACAGATGAAATAATTTTTTAATTAATGTTTCGTAAATCAAGTTTATAAACTTTAAGGAAAACATATTTTTAATCTACTATTTTTTTTTTTTATTTTAGGACTCTCAATGCACTGATGACCTATACATTTTATTGGAAATCAAAACGAAAACACAAGAAGAAATTGCAATCCTCCGTGAATAAGGAAATCAAAAAAACAACTCTTTCTAGAATAAATGAGACATTTACTTTTAACATTGTAAATTATACATATTACTATTATGCTAATTGTAAATATTTTTTATATTATTATACCTACTTTAATTAATTATTTTTTAACTGAATTTATAAGTAATGTAAAATAATTGTAAATATTTTAAATAATAACATTTTTCTTTATATTTCTAACAATTTTTTTATTACTTTCATTCATATTCCTATAAATGTTTAGTTTTTATTCTGAATATAATTTCATTTTCATATTCGTATTTGTACCAGAAGATTTTAAGAAACAGATTCACTTAAAATTATGAAACAATTTTACATTATAACCGCATCTTTAAACAAATTTAATATTTCTAATATTTTCAATTTATACAATACGGACCTCTTAGTTTGTATCAGAAGCTGCTCGCCTCTAGTCCCATTATCCGAATTTAGAATTAAAATGAGATTTATTCATTATTATGAAAATTTAATTTTTTGACAATATTTTCATTCTCAAAATTCAAGTTTTAATAAAAATTGTATGAATCTAATTACATCTAATTAGTTTCCATTGAATATTTATTTTTCAAAATATTGCTATGCATAAAAAGTGAAATTATTTATTTTTTCATTTTGGAACATAAACAAATTTTATTAGTTGTCAGTTTATATAAAAATATAAATAAAATTAGGTTTTTCAGTCTGCTTTAAATATGTATATATACCGGGTGAGTTTTTTTATCTTTAGACATTCTTATAACTCAAAAACAGTGCAATATATGGAGAAAAGATTCAAATAAAAGTTTGTTTATATCGAGGGTGAAAATAAACTACGCTATTGTTTGTCGAAATAGAACAAGCTTTCAAGGGTGTCAAGTTATGTTTTTTTAAATACAACCCTATAATTTTATAGCTGTGTACTTAATCTATAAAAAAAAAAAACTGAACAAATTTCATAAGAAATATTTTATTATAGGAGATCCAATAAACAAAATACGTGGATCAATTATATCTAAAAAAATTGTTAATAATTGTTTTTCAACAATTATTATTATCAAATAATAATTATTAAATAAATAAACATTAAATCGAAAAGTCACAACAATGAAAATAAATGTTTAGAATGATATTAATACTTCGTTATACTCAGATTTAAGAGAATATTTTCTACTTAATAGAAATTGTTAAAATTCTTGACTTTAAAAAAGTTTATTTGTCGTTTCAATGTAGTAGATAATTTTATTGTATTACCATGAAAAAATGGAGCATTTTTTTTGTTGAAGACAGAATTAAAATGGTCTTAATTTATGCAGTAAATGTGGAATAAGTGTTAAGGGGTTGCTATTTAAATTTTAATGTCAAGCGTTTTCCTGATAGGAATACCTCCGCACAAGCTTCATTTTATTGTGTTGTAAAATCTGTTAAAAAAAAACGGGAAATGTAAATGCTATGAAGAAACTGGAGAGGGGCCAAAATAAAGAAATTGGAACTAGAACTCATACAGAAGACTTGCGATACACTCTGGAATGTCTCAAAACAGTGTAGAAAAATGATTAAATAAATAATTACATGCTATCATTTGTCATATTTTAAGCTGGAAAAGTATAAGCAAAATATCCTTAAAAACCATCTGAGAGCAGTGGTCGATGTTATTTTTATGAGAATATGGACTTCAAAAGTTCATTTTTGCTTGTTTATAAAATGGTAGGTAGGTCCACTAAAAATTAAATTTGAATTATTTGCTATTTTCTAACTAAATTACATTTTTCTATTGTTCATACAATTAAGATTGGACTCTGAAAGAATGAAAAATATCTTTAGATTTTCAATATTTAATATTTAAAAGTTTGAAATTATTTTAATATTTTTAAATAAATGGTTGAGGCAGGCTTAAACCATTAGAGACTCAAACGAATATCTTTTTGATTTTAAAAATTGGCTTTTTAACAATTAATATTTTCATTAAGCCTATTATACATGTTTTTAGTTCCTTAATCTATATTTTTTTGAATTTCACCCCTCTCATACTGAACTTTGAACCTGTTGATTCTAGCGACGCCTTGCGGTAAGATTCTGTAGTATAACGCCATCTTTATATATCATCTACCTATGGAGCCCACTCATTGTGGAATTCCATTTGAAACTGTTTCTTTTCTTACTTATAAGAAATTTTATAGAAGATATTGTTATATTTTGCGTTCTTTATTGATAAAATAACTCAAAATGATTTCTTTTGCTCATACTCAAAAGGTGGGTGATATATATTTATTTATTTTTTTAAAATTCCAAATAACTTTTAATTACTTTTCATCATATATTAATTAATTAATGCATTTAATGTTTTTAGAAAGAAAATTTATTCAAAAAGTTAAAGACAATTGGAGAAGAATTAGCGAGAGTTAATCAATTAAAATCAACTGTAAGTACAAAATATCAAAAGTTTTAATTATTTTTTTATTAATATTGTAATTTTTTAAATAATTAAATGCTATCATTTCTCATATTTTCAGCTGGAAAAGTCTAAGCAAAATATCCTTAAAAAACATCTGAGAGCAGTGGTCGAGGATTCTTATTATGAAATTTCGGACTTCAAAAGTGCATTTTTGCGTATTTATAAAATGGTAGGTCCCATGAAAAGTGAATTTGAATTTTTTGCCATTTTCTAACTAAATTACATTTTTCTATTTTTCATACAATTAAGATTTGACTCTTAAAGTATAAAAAATGTCTTTAGATTTTAAATTATACAGATGAAATAATTTTTTAATTAATGTTTCGTAAATCAAGTTTATAAACTTTAAGGAAAACATATTTTTAATCTACTATTTTTTTTTTTTTATTTTAGGACTCTCAATGCACTGATGACCTATACATTTTATTGGAAATCAAAACGAAAACACAAGAAGAAATTGCAATCCTCCGTGAATAAGGAAATCAAAAAAACAACTCTTTCTAGAATAAATGAGACATTTACTTTTAACATTGTAAATTATACATATTACTATTATGCTAATTGTAAATATTTTTTATATTATCATACCTACTTTAATTAATTATTTTTTAACTGAATTTATAAGTAATGTAAAATAATTGTAAATATTTTAAATAATAACATTTTTCTTTATATTTCTAACAATTTTTTTATTACTTTCATTCATATTCCTATAAATGTTTAGTTTTTATTCTGAATATAATTTCATTTTCATATTCGTATTTGTACCAGAAGATTTTAAGAAACAGATTCACTTAAAATTATGAAACAATTTTAAATTGTAACCGCATCTTTAAACAAATTTAATATTTCTAATATTTTCAATTTATACAATACGGACCTCTTAGTTTGTATCAGAAGCTGCTCGCCTCTAGTCCCATTATCCGAATTTAGAATTAAAATGAGATTTATTCATTATTATGAAAATTTAATTTTTTGACAATATTTTCTTTCTCAAAATTCAAGTTTTAATAAAAATTGTATGAATCTAATTACATCTAATTAGTTTCCATTGAATATTTATTTTTCCAAATATTGCTATGCATAAAAAGTGAAATTATTTATTTTTTCATTTTGGAACATAAACAAATTTTATTAGTTGTCAGTTTATATAAAAATATAAATAAAATTAGGTTTTTCAGTCTGCTCTAAATATGTATATATACCGGGTGAGTTTTTTTATCTTTAGACATTCTTATAACTCAAAAATAGTGCAATATATGGAGAAAAGATTCAAATAAAAGTTTGTTTATATCGAGGGTGAAAATAAACTACGCTATTGTTTGTCGAAATAGAACAAGCTTTCAAGGGTGTCAAGTTATGTTTTTTTAAATACAACCCTATAATTTTATATCTGTGTACTTAATCTATAAAAAAAAAAACTGAACAAATTTCATAAGAAATATTTTATTATAGGAGATCCAATAAACAAAATACGTGGATCAATTATATCTAAAAAAATTGTTAATAATTGTTTTTCAACAATTATTATTATCAAATAATAATTATTAAATAAATAAACATTAAATCGAAAAGTCACAACAATGAAAATAAATGTTTAGAATGATATTAATACTTCGTTATACTCAGATTTAAGAGAATATTTTCTACTTAATAGAAATTGTTAAAATTCTTGACTTTAAAAAAGTTTATTTGTCGTTTCAATGTAGTAGATAATTTTATTGTATTACCATGAAAAAATGGAGCATTTTTTTGTTGAAGACAGAATTAAAATGGTCTTAATTTATGCAGTAAATGTGGAATAAGTGTTAAGGGGTTGCTATTTAAATTTTAATGTCGAGCGTTTTCCTGATAGGAATACACCTGCAGTAGCTTCATTTTATTGTGTTGTAAAATCTGTTAAAAAAAAACGGGAAATGTAAATGCTATGAAGAAACTGGAGAGTGGCCAAAATAAAGAAATTGGAACTAGAACTCATACAGAAGACTTGCGATACACTCTGGAATGTCTCAAAACAGTGTAGAAAAATGATTAAATAAACAATTACATGCTATCATTTGTCATATTTTAAGCTGGAAAAGTATAAGCAAAATATCCTTAAAAACCATCTGAGAGCAGTGGTCGATGTTATTTTTATGAGAATATGGACTTCAAAAGTTCATTTTTGCTTGTTTATAAAATGGTAGGTAGGTCCACTAAAAATTAAATTTGAATTATTTGCTATTTTCTAACTAAATTACATTTTTCTATTGTTCATACAATTAAGATTGGACTCTGAAAGAATGAAAAATATCTTTAGATTTTCAATATTTAATATTTAAAAGTTTGAAATTATTTTAATATTTTTAAATAAATGGTTGAGGCAGGCTTAAACCATTAGAGACTCAAACGAATATCTTTTTGATTTTAAAAATTGGCTTTTTAACAATTAATATTTTCATTAAGCCTATTATACATGTTTTTAGTTCCTTAATCTATATTTTTTTGAATTTCACCCCTCTCATACTGAACTTTGAACCTGTTGATTCTAGCGACGCCTTGCGGTAAGATTCTGTAGTATAACGCCATCTTTATATATCATCTACCTATGGAGCCCACTCATTGTGGAATTCCATTTGAAACTGTTTCTTTTCTTACTTATAAGAAATTTTATAGAAGATATTGTTATATTTTGCGTTCTTTATTGATAAAATAACTCAAAATGATTTCTTTTGCTGATACTCAAAAGGTGGGTGATATATATTTATTTATTTTTTTAAAATTCCAAATAACTTTTAATTACTTTTCATCATATATTAATTAATTAATGCATTTAATGTTTTTAGAAAGAAAATTTATTCAAAAAGTTAAAGACAATTGGAGAAGAATTAGCGAGACTTAATCAATTAAAATCAACTGTAAGTACAAAATATCAAAAGTTTTAATTATTTTTTTATTAATATTGTAATTTTTTAAATAATTAAATGCTATCATTTCTCATATTTTCAGCTGGAAAAGTCTAAGCAAAATATCCTTAAAAAACATCTGAGAGCAGTGGTCGAGGATTCTTATTATGAAATTTCGGACTTCAAAAGTGCATTTTTGCGTATTTATAAAATGGTAGGTCCCATGAAAAGTGAATTTGAATTTTTTGCCATTTTCTAACTAAATTACATTTTTCTATTTTTCATACAATTAAGATTTGACTCTTAAAGTATAAAAAATGTCTTTAGATTTTAAATTATACAGATGAAATAATTTTTTAATTAATGTTTCGTAAATCAAATTTATAAACTTTAAGGAAAACATATTTTTAATCTACTATTTATTTTATTTTTTATTTTAGGACTCTCAATGCACTGATGACCTATACATTTTATTGGAAATCAAAACGAAAACACAAGAAGAAATTGCAATCCTCCGTGAATAAGGAAATCAAAAAACAACTCTTTCTAGAATAAATGAGACATTTACTTTTAACATTGTAAATTATACATATTACTATTATGCTAATTGTAAATATTTTTTATATTATTATACCTACTTTAATTAATTATTTTTTAACTGAATTTATAAGTAATGTAAAATAATTGTAAATATTTTAAATAATAACATTTTTCTTTATATTTCTAACAATTTTTTTATTACTTTCATTCATATTCCTATAAATGTTTAGTTTTTATTCTGAATATATTTTCATTTTCATATTCGTATTTGTACCAGAAGATTTTAAGAAACAGATTCACTTAAAATTATGAAACAATTTTACATTATAACCGCATCTTTAAACAAATTTAATATTTCTAATATTTTCAATTTATACAATACGGACCTCTTAGTTTGTATCAGAAGCTGCTCGCCTCTAGTCCCATTATCCGAATTTAGAATTAAAATGAGATTTATTCATTATTATGAAAATTTAATTTTTTGACAATATTTTCATTCTCAAAATTCAAGTTTTAATAAAAATTGTATGAATCTAATTACATCTAATTAGTTTCCATTGAATATTTATTTTTCAAAATATTGCTATGCATAAAAAGTGAAATTATTTATTTTTTCATTTTGGAACATAAACAAATTTTATTAGTTGTCAGTTTATATAAAAATATAAATAAAATTAGGTTTTTCAGTCTGCTTTAAATATGTATATATACCGGGTGAGTTTTTTTATCTTTAGACATTCTTATAACTCAAAAACAGTGCAATATATGGAGAAAAGATTCAAATAAAAAGTTTGTTTATATCGAGGGTGAAAATAAACTACGCTATTGTTTGTCGAAATAGAACAAGCTTTCAAGGGTGTCAAGTTATGTTTTTTTAAATACAACCCTATAATTTTATATCTGTGTACTTAATCTATAAAAAAAAAAAAACTGAACAAATTTCATAAGAAATATTTTATTATAGGAGATCCAATAAACAAAATACGTGGATCAATTATATCTAAAAAAATTGTTAATAATTGTATTTCAACAATTATTATTATCAAATAATAATTATTAAATAAATAAACATTAAATCGAAAAGTCACAACAATGAAAATAAATGTTTAGAATGATATTAATACTTCGTTATACTCAGATTTAAGAGAATATTTTCTACTTAATAGAAATTGTTAAAATTCTTGACTTTAAAAAAGTTTATTTGTCGTTTCAATGTAGTAGATAATTTTATTGTATTACCATGAAAAAATGGAGCATTTTTTTGTTGAAGACAGAATTAAAATGGTCTTAATTTATGCAGTAAATGTGGAATAAGTGTTAAGGGGTTGCTATTTAAATTTTAATGTCGAGCGTTTTCCTGATAGGAATACACCTGCAGTAGCTTCATTTTATTGTGTTGTAAAATCTGTTAAAAAAAAACGGGAAATGTAAATGCTATGAAGAAACTGGAGAGTGGCCAAAATAAAGAAATTGGAACTAGAACTCATACAGAAGACTTGCGATACACTCTGGAATGTCTCAAAACAGTGTAGAAAAATGATTAAATAAATAATTACATGCTATCATTTGTCATATTTTAAGCTGGAAAAGTATAAGCAAAATATCCTTAAAAACCATCTGAGAGCAGTGGTCGATGTTATTTTTATGAGAATATGGACTTCAAAAGTTCATTTTTGCTTGTTTATAAAATGGTAGGTAGGTCCACTAAAAATTAAATTTGAATTATTTGCTATTTTCTAACTAAATTACATTTTTCTATTGTTCATACAATTAAGATTGGACTCTGAAAGAATGAAAAATATCTTTAGATTTTCAATATTTAATATTTAAAAGTTTGAAATTATTTTAATATTTTTAAATAAATGGTTGAGGCAGGCTTAAACCATTAGAGACTCAAACGAATATCTTTTTGATTTTAAAAATTGGCTTTTTAACAATTAATATTTTCATTAAGCCTATTATACATGTTTTTAGTTCCTTAATCTATATTTTTTTGAATTTCACCCCTCTCATACTGAACTTTGAACCTGTTGATTCTAGCGACGCCTTGCGGTAAGATTCTGTAGTATAACGCCATCTTTATATATCATCTACCTATGGAGCCCACTCATTGTGGAATTCCATTTGAAACTGTTTCTTTTCTTACTTATAAGAAATTTTATAGAAGATATTGTTATATTTTGCGTTCTTTATTGATAAAATAACTCAAAATGATTTCTTTTGCTGATACTCAAAAGGTGGGTGATATATATTTATTTATTTTTTTAAAATTCCAAATAACTTTTAATTACTTTTCATCATATATTAATTAATTAATGCATTTAATGTTTTTAGAAAGAAAATTTATTCAAAAAGTTAAAGACAATTGGAGAAGAATTAGCGAGACTTAATCAATTAAAATCAACTGTAAGTACAAAATATCAAAAGTTTTAATTATTTTTTTATTAATATTGTAATTTTTTAAATAATTAAATGCTATCATTTCTCATATTTTCAGCTGGAAAAGTCTAAGCAAAATATCCTTAAAAAACATCTGAGAGCAGTGGTCGAGGATTCTTATTATGAAATTTCGGACTTCAAAAGTGCATTTTTGCGTATTTATAAAATGGTAGGTCCCATGAAAAGTGAATTTGAATTTTTTGCCATTTTCTAACTAAATTACATTTTTCTATTTTTCATACAATTAAGATTTGACTCTTAAAGTATAAAAAATGTCTTTAGATTTTAAATTATACAGATGAAATAATTTTTTAATTAATGTTTCGTAAATCAAGTTTATAAACTTTAAGGAAAACATATTTTTAATCTACTATTTTTTTTTTTTTATTTTAGGACTCTCAATGCACTGATGACCTATACATTTTATTGGAAATCAAAACGAAAACACAAGAAGAAATTGCAATCCTCCGTGAATAAGGAAATCAAAAAAACAACTCTTTCTAGAATAAATGAGACATTTACTTTTAACATTGTAAATTATACATATTACTATTATGCTAATTGTAAATATTTTTTATATTATCATACCTACTTTAATTAATTATTTTTTAACTGAATTTATAAGTAATGTAAAATAATTGTAAATATTTTAAATAATAACATTTTTCTTTATATTTCTAACAATTTTTTTATTACTTTCATTCATATTCCTATAAATGTTTAGTTTTTATTCTGAATATAATTTCATTTTCATATTCGTATTTGTACCAGAAGATTTTAAGAAACAGATTCACTTAAAATTATGAAACAATTTTAAATTGTAACCGCATCTTTAAACAAATTTAATATTTCTAATATTTTCAATTTATACAATACGGACCTCTTAGTTTGTATCAGAAGCTGCTCGCCTCTAGTCCCATTATCCGAATTTAGAATTAAAATGAGATTTATTCATTATTATGAAAATTTAATTTTTTGACAATATTTTCTTTCTCAAAATTCAAGTTTTAATAAAAATTGTATGAATCTAATTACATCTAATTAGTTTCCATTGAATATTTATTTTTCCAAATATTGCTATGCATAAAAAGTGAAATTATTTATTTTTTCATTTTGGAACATAAACAAATTTTATTAGTTGTCAGTTTATATAAAAATATAAATAAAATTAGGTTTTTCAGTCTGCTCTAAATATGTATATATACCGGGTGAGTTTTTTTATCTTTAGACATTCTTATAACTCAAAAATAGTGCAATATATGGAGAAAAGATTCAAATAAAAGTTTGTTTATATCGAGGGTGAAAATAAACTACGCTATTGTTTGTCGAAATAGAACAAGCTTTCAAGGGTGTCAAGTTATGTTTTTTTAAATACAACCCTATAATTTTATATCTGTGTACTTAATCTATAAAAAAAAAAACTGAACAAATTTCATAAGAAATATTTTATTATAGGAGATCCAATAAACAAAATACGTGGATCAATTATATCTAAAAAAATTGTTAATAATTGTTTTTCAACAATTATTATTATCAAATAATAATTATTAAATAAATAAACATTAAATCGAAAAGTCACAACAATGAAAATAAATGTTTAGAATGATATTAATACTTCGTTATACTCAGATTTAAGAGAATATTTTCTACTTAATAGAAATTGTTAAAATTCTTGACTTTAAAAAAGTTTATTTGTCGTTTCAATGTAGTAGATAATTTTATTGTATTACCATGAAAAAATGGAGCATTTTTTTGTTGAAGACAGAATTAAAATGGTCTTAATTTATGCAGTAAATGTGGAATAAGTGTTAAGGGGTTGCTATTTAAATTTTAATGTCGAGCGTTTTCCTGATAGGAATACACCTGCAGTAGCTTCATTTTATTGTGTTGTAAAATCTGTTAAAAAAAAACGGGAAATGTAAATGCTATGAAGAAACTGGAGAGTGGCCAAAATAAAGAAATTGGAACTAGAACTCATACAGAAGACTTGCGATACACTCTGGAATGTCTCAAAACAGTGTAGAAAAATGATTAAATAAACAATTACATGCTATCATTTGTCATATTTTAAGCTGGAAAAGTATAAGCAAAATATCCTTAAAAACCATCTGAGAGCAGTGGTCGATGTTATTTTTATGAGAATATGGACTTCAAAAGTTCATTTTTGCTTGTTTATAAAATGGTAGGTAGGTCCACTAAAAATTAAATTTGAATTATTTGCTATTTTCTAACTAAATTACATTTTTCTATTGTTCATACAATTAAGATTGGACTCTGAAAGAATGAAAAATATCTTTAGATTTTCAATATTTAATATTTAAAAGTTTGAAATTATTTTAATATTTTTAAATAAATGGTTGAGGCAGGCTTAAACCATTAGAGACTCAAACGAATATCTTTTTGATTTTAAAAATTGGCTTTTTAACAATTAATATTTTCATTAAGCCTATTATACATGTTTTTAGTTCCTTAATCTATATTTTTTTGAATTTCACCCCTCTCATACTGAACTTTGAACCTGTTGATTCTAGCGACGCCTTGCGGTAAGATTCTGTAGTATAACGCCATCTTTATATATCATCTACCTATGGAGCCCACTCATTGTGGAATTCCATTTGAAACTGTTTCTTTTCTTACTTATAAGAAATTTTATAGAAGATATTGTTATATTTTGCGTTCTTTATTGATAAAATAACTCAAAATGATTTCTTTTGCTGATACTCAAAAGGTGGGTGATATATATTTATTTATTTTTTAAAATTCCAAATAACTTTTAATTACTTTTCATCATATATTAATTAATTAATGCATTTAATGTTTTTAGAAAGAAAATTTATTCAAAAAGTTAAAGACAATTGGAGAAGAATTAGCGAGACTTAATCAATTAAAATCAACTGTAAGTACAAAATATCAAAAGTTTTAATTATTTTTTTATTAATATTGTAATTTTTTAAATAATTAAATGCTATCATTTCTCATATTTTCAGCTGGAAAAGTCTAAGCAAAATATCCTTAAAAAACATCTGAGAGCAGTGGTCGAGGATTCTTATTATGAAATTTCGGACTTCAAAAGTGCATTTTTGCGTATTTATAAAATGGTAGGTCCCATGAAAAGTGAATTTGAATTTTTCGCCATTTTCTAACTAAATTACATTTTTCTATTTTTCATACAATTAAGATTTGACTCTTAAAGTATAAAAAATGTCTTTAGATTTTAAATTATACAGATGAAATAATTTTTTAATTAATGTTTCGTAAATCAAATTTATAAACTTTAATGGAAACATATTTTTAATCTACTATTTTTTTATTTTTTATTTTAGGACTCTCAATGCACTGATGACCTATACATTTTATTGGAAATCAAAACGAAAACACAAGAAGAAATTGCAATCCTCCGTGAATAAGGAAATCAAAAAAACAACTCTTTCTAGAATAAATGAGACATTTACTTTTAACATTGTAAATTATACATATTACTATTATGCTAATTGTAAATATTTTTTATATTATTATACCTACTTTAATTAATTATTTTTTAACTGAATTTATAAGTAATGTAAAATAATTGTAAATATTTTAAATAATAACATTTTTCTTTATATTTCTAACAATTTTTTTATTACTTTCATTCATATTCCTATAAATGTTTAGTTTTTATTCTGAATATATTTTCATTTTCATATTCGTATTTGTACCAGAAGATTTTAAGAAACAGATTCACTTAAAATTATGAAACAATTTTACATTGTAACCGCATCTTTAAACAAATTTAATATTTCTAATATTTTCAATTTATACAATACGGACCTCTTAGTTTGTATCAGAAGCTGCTCGCCTCTAGTCCCATTATCCGAATTTAGAATTAAAATGAGATTTATTCATTATTATGAAAATTTAATTTTTTGACAATATTTTCATTCTCAAAATTCAAGTTTTAATAAAAATTGTATGAATCTAATTACATCTAATTAGTTTCCATTGAATATTTATTTTTCAAAATATTGCTATGCATAAAAAGTGAAATTATTTATTTTTTCATTTTGGAACATAAACAAATTTTATTAGTTGTCAGTTTATATAAAAATATAAATAAAATTAGGTTTTTCAGTCTGCTTTAAATATGTATATATACCGGGTGAGTTTTTTTATCTTTAGACATTCTTATAACTCAAAAACAGTGCAATATATGGAGAAAAGATTCAAATAAAAGTTTGTTTATATCGAGGGTGAAAATAAACTACGCTATTGTTTGTCGAAATAGAACAAGCTTTCAAGGGTGTCAAGTTATGTTTTTTTAAATACAACCCTATAATTTTATATCTGTGTACTTAATCTATAAAAAAAAAAAAAAACTGAACAAATTTCATAAGAAATATTTTATTATAGGAGATCCAATAAACAAAATACGTGGATCAATTATATCTAAAAAAATTGTTAATAATTGTTTTTCAACAATTATTATTATCAAATAATAATTATTAAATAAATAAACATTAAATCGAAAAGTCACAACAATGAAAATAAATGTTTAGAATGATATTAATACTTCGTTATACTCAGATTTAAGAGAATATTTTCTACTTAATAGAAATTGTTAAAATTCTTGACTTTAAAAAAGTTTATTTGTCGTTTCAATGTAGTAGATAATTTTATTGTATTACCATGAAAAAATGGAGCATTTTTTTGTTGAAGACAGAATTAAAATGGTCTTAATTTATGCAGTAAATGTGGAATAAGTGTTAAGGGGTTGCTATTTAAATTTTAATGTCGAGCGTTTTCCTGATAGGAATACACCTGCAGTAGCTTCATTTTATTGTGTTGTAAAATCTGTTAAAAAAAAACGGGAAATGTAAATGCTATGAAGAAACTGGAGAGGTGGCCAAAATAAAGAAATTGGAACTAGAACTCATACAGAAGACTTGCGATACACTCTGGAATGTCTCAAAACAGTGTAGAAAAATGATTAAATAAACAATTACATGCTATCATTTGTCATATTTTAAGCTGGAAAAGTATAAGCAAAATATCCTTAAAAACCATCTGAGAGCAGTGGTCGATGTTATTTTTATGAGAATATGGACTTCAAAAGTTCATTTTTGCTTGTTTATAAAATGGTAGGTAGGTCCACTAAAAATTAAATTTGAATTATTTGCTATTTTCTAACTAAATTACATTTTTCTATTGTTCATACAATTAAGATTGGACTCTGAAAGAATGAAAAATATCTTTAGATTTTCAATATTTAATATTTAAAAGTTTGAAATTATTTTAATATTTTTAAATAAATGGTTGAGGCAGGCTTAAACCATTAGAGACTCAAACGAATATCTTTTTGATTTTAAAAATTGGCTTTTTAACAATTAATATTTTCATTAAGCCTATTATACATGTTTTTAGTTCCTTAATCTATATTTTTTTGAATTTCACCCCTCTCATACTGAACTTTGAACCTGTTGATTCTAGCGACGCCTTGCGGTAAGATTCTGTAGTATAACGCCATCTTTATATATCATCTACCTATGGAGCCCACTCATTGTGGAATTCCATTTGAAACTGTTTCTTTTCTTACTTATAAGAAATTTTATAGAAGATATTGTTATATTTTGCGTTCTTTATTGATAAAATAACTCAAAATGATTTCTTTTGCTGATACTCAAAAGGTGGGTGATATATATTTATTTATTTTTTTAAAATTCCAAATAACTTTTAATTACTTTTCATCATATATTAATTAATTAATGCATTTAATGTTTTTAGAAAGAAAATTTATTCAAAAAGTTAAAGACAATTGGAGAAGAATTAGCGAGACTTAATCAATTAAAATCAACTGTAAGTACAAAATATCAAAAGTTTTAATTATTTTTTTATTAATATTGTAATTTTTTAAATAATTAAATGCTATCATTTCTCATATTTTCAGCTGGAAAAGTCTAAGCAAAATATCCTTAAAAAACATCTGAGAGCAGTGGTCGAGGATTCTTATTATGAAATTTCGGACTTCAAAAGTGCATTTTTGCGTATTTATAAAATGGTAGGTCCCATGAAAAGTGAATTTGAATTTTTTGCCATTTTCTAACTAAATTACATTTTTCTATTTTTCATACAATTAAGATTTGACTCTTAAAGTATAAAAAATGTCTTTAGATTTTAAATTATACAGATGAAATAATTTTTTAATTAATGTTTCGTAAATCAAGTTTATAAACTTTAATGGAAAACATATTTTTAATCTACTATTTTTTTATTTTTTATTTTAGGACTCTCAATGCACTGATGACCTATACATTTTATTGGAAATCAAAACGAAAACACAAGAAGAAATTGCAATCCTCCGTGAATAAGGAAATCAAAAAAACAACTCTTTCTAGAATAAATGAGACATTTACTTTTAACATTGTAAATTATACATATTACTATTATGCTAATTGTAAATATTTTTTATATTATCATACCTACTTTAATTAATTATTTTTTAACTGAATTTATAAGTAATGTAAAATAATTGTAAATATTTTAAATAATAACATTTTTCTTTATATTTCTAACAATTTTTTTATTACTTTCATTCATATTCCTATAAATGTTTAGTTTTTATTCTGAATATAATTTCATTTTCATATTCGTATTTGTACCAGAAGATTTTAAGAAACAGATTCACTTAAAATTATGAAACAATTTTAAATTGTAACCGCATCTTTAAACAAATTTAATATTTCTAATATTTTCAATTTATACAATACGGACCTCTTAGTTTGTATCAGAAGCTGCTCGCCTCTAGTCCCATTATCCGAATTTAGAATTAAAATGAGATTTATTCATTATTATGAAAATTTAATTTTTTGACAATATTTTCTTTCTCAAAATTCAAGTTTTAATAAAAATTGTATGAATCTAATTACATCTAATTAGTTTCCATTGAATATTTATTTTTCCAAATATTGCTATGCATAAAAAGTGAAATTATTTATTTTTTCATTTTGGAACATAAACAAATTTTATTAGTTGTCAGTTTATATAAAAATATAAATAAAATTAGGTTTTTCAGTCTGCTCTAAATATGTATATATACCGGGTGAGTTTTTTTATCTTTAGACATTCTTATAACTCAAAAATAGTGCAATATATGGAGAAAAGATTCAAATAAAAGTTTGTTTATATCGAGGGTGAAAATAAACTACGCTATTGTTTGTCGAAATAGAACAAGCTTTCAAGGGTGTCAAGTTATGTTTTTTTAAATACAACCCTATAATTTTATATCTGTGTACTTAATCTATAAAAAAAAAAACTGAACAAATTTCATAAGAAATATTTTATTATAGGAGATCCAATAAACAAAATACGTGGATCAATTATATCTAAAAAAATTGTTAATAATTGTTTTTCAACAATTATTATTATCAAATAATAATTATTAAATAAATAAACATTAAATCGAAAAGTCACAACAATGAAAATAAATGTTTAGAATGATATTAATACTTCGTTATACTCAGATTTAAGAGAATATTTTCTACTTAATAGAAATTGTTAAAATTCTTGACTTTAAAAAAGTTTATTTGTCGTTTCAATGTAGTAGATAATTTTATTGTATTACCATGAAAAAATGGAGCATTTTTTTGTTGAAGACAGAATTAAAATGGTCTTAATTTATGCAGTAAATGTGGAATAAATGTTAAGGGGTTGCTATTTAAATTTTAATGTCGAGCGTTTTCCTGATAGGAATACACCTGCACAAGCTTCATTTTATTGTGTTGTAAAATCTGTTAAAAAAAAAACGGGAAATGTAAGTATGAAGAAACTGGAGAGGGGCCAAAATAAAGAAATTGGAACTAGAACTCATACAGAAGACTTGCGATACACTCTGGAATGTCTCAAAACAGTGTAGAAAAATGATTAAATAAATAATTACATGCTATCATTTGTCATATTTTAAGCTGGAAAAGTATAAGCAAAATATCCTTAAAAACCATCTGAGAGCAGTGGTCGATGTTATTTTTATGAGAATATGGACTTCAAAAGTTCATTTTTGCTTGTTTATAAAATGGTAGGTAGGTCCACTAAAAATTAAATTTGAATTATTTGCTATTTTCTAACTAAATTACATTTTTCTATTGTTCATACAATTAAGATTGGACTCTGAAAGAATGAAAAATATCTTTAGATTTTCAATATTTAATATTTAAAAGTTTGAAATTATTTTAATATTTTTAAATAAATGGTTGAGGCAGGCTTAAACCATTAGAGACTCAAACGAATATCGTTTTGATTTTAAAAATTGGCTTTTTAACAAATAATATTTTCATTAAGCCTATTATACATGTTTTTAGTTCCTTAATCTATATTTTTTGAATTTCACCCCTCTCATACTGAACTTTGAACGTGTTGATTCTAGCGACGCCTTGCGGTAAGATTCTGTAGTATAACGCCATCTTTATATATCATCTACCTATGGAGCCCACTCATTGTGGAATTCCATTTGAAACTGTTTCTTTTCTTACTTATAAGAAATTTTATAGAAGATATTGTTATATTTTGCGTTCTTTATTGATAAAATAACTCAAAATGATTTCTTTTGCTGATACTCAAAAGGTGGGTGATATATATTTATTTATTTTTTTAAAATTCCAAATAACTTTTAATTACTTTTCATCATATATTAATTAATTAATGCATTTAATGTTTTTAGAAAGAAAATTTATTCAAAAAGTTAAAGACAATTGGAGAAGAATTAGCGAGACTTAATCAATTAAAATCAACTGTAAGTACAAAATATCAAAAGTTTTAATTATTTTTTTATTAATATTGTAATTTTTTAAATAATTAAATGCTATCATTTCTCATATTTTCAGCTGGAAAAGTCTAAGCAAAATATCCTTAAAAAACATCTGAGAGCAGTGGTCGAGGATTCTTATTATGAAATTTCGGACTTCAAAAGTGCATTTTTGCGTATTTATAAAATGGTAGGTCCCATGAAAAGTGAATTTGAATTTTTTGCCATTTTCTAACTAAATTACATTTTTCTATTTTTCATACAATTAAGATTTGACTCTGAAAGTATAAAAAATGTCTTTAGATTTTAAATTATACAGATGAACTAATTTTTTAATTAATGTTTCGTAAATCAAATTTATAAACTTTAAGGAAAACATATTTTTAATCTACTATTTTTTTTTTATTTTTTATTTTAGGACTCTCAATGCACTGATGACCTATACATTTTATTGGAAATCAAAACGAAAACACAAGAAGAAATTGCAATCCTCCGTGAATAAGGAAATCAAAAAAAAAAACTCTTTCTAGAATAAATGAGACATTTACTTTTAACATTGTAAATTATACATATTTCTATTATGCTAATTGTAAATAGTTTTTATATTATTATACCTACTTTAATTAATTATTTTTAACTGAATTTATAAGTAATGTAAAATAATTGTAAATATTTTAAATAATAACATTTTTCTTTATATTTCTAACAATTTTTTTATTACTTTCATTCATATTCCTATAAATGTTTAGTTTCTATTCTGAATATAATTTCATTTTCATATTCGTATTTGTACCAGAAGATTTTAAGAAACAGATTCACTTAAAATTATGAAAAAATTTTACATTGTAACCGCAACTTTAAACAAATTTAATATTTCTAATATTTTCAATTTATACAACACGGACCTCTTAGTTTGTATCAGAAGCTGCTCGCCTCTAGTCCCATTATCCGAATTTAGAATTAAAATGAGATTTATTCATTTAAATGAAAATTTAATTTTTTGACAATATTTTCTTTCTCAAAATTCAAGTTTTAATAAAAATTGTATGAATCTAATTACATCTAATTAGTTTCCATTGAATATTTATTTTTCAAAATATTGCTATGCATAAAAAGTGAAATTATTTAATTTTTCATTTTGGAACATAAACAAATTTTATTAGTTGTCAGTTTATATAAAAATAGTGAGTTTTTTTTATCTTTAGACATTCTTATAACTCAAAAATAGTGCAATATATGGAGAAAAGATTCAAATAAAAGTTTGTTTATATCGAGGGTGAAAATAAACTACGCTATTGTTTGTCGAAATAGAACAAGCTTTCAAGGGTGTCAAGTTATGTTTTTTTAAATACAACCCTATAATTTTATATCTGTGTACTTAATCTATAAAAAAAAAAAAACTGAACAAATTTCATAAGAAATATTTTATTATAGGAGATCCAATAAACAAAATACGTGGATCAATTATATCTAAAAAAATTGTTAATAATTGTATTTCAACAATTATTATTATCAAATAATAATTATTAAATAAATAAACATTAAATCGAAAAGTCACAACAATGAAAATAAATGTTTAGAATGATATTAATACTTCGTTATACTCAGATTTAAGAGAATATTTTCTACTTAATAGAAATTGTTAAAATTCTTGACTTTAAAAAAGTTTATTTGTCGTTTCAATGTAGTAGATAATTTTATTGTATTACCATGAAAAAATGGAGCATTTTTTTGTTGAAGACAGAATTAAAATGGTCTTAATTTATGCAGTAAATGTGGAATAAGTGTTAAGGGGTTGCTATTTAAATTTTAATGTCGAGCGTTTCCTGATAGGAATACAGCTGCACTAGCTTCATTTTATTGTGTTGTAAAATCTGTTAAAAAAAAACGGGAAATGTAAATGCTATGAAGAAACTGGAGAGGGGCCAAAATAAAGAAATTGGAACTAGAACTCATACAGAAGACTTGCGATACACTCTGGAATGTCTCAAAACAGTGTAGAAAAATGATTAAATAAATAATTACATGCTATCATTTGTCATATTTTAAGCTGGAAAAGTATAAGCAAAATATCCTTAAAAACCATCTGAGAGCAGTGGTCGATGTTATTTTTATGAGAATATGGACTTCAAAAGTTCATTTTTGCTTGTTTATAAAATGGTAGGTAGGTCCACTAAAAATTAAATTTGAATTATTTGCTATTTTCTAACTAAATTACATTTTTCTATTGTTCATACAATTAAGATTGGACTCTGAAAGAATGAAAAATATCTTTAGATTTTCAATATTTAATATTTAAAAGTTTGAAATTATTTTAATATTTTTAAATAAATGGTTGAGGCAGGCTTAAACCATTAGAGACTCAAACGAATATCTTTTTGATTTTAAAAATTGGCTTTTTAACAATTAATATTTTCATTAAGCCTATTATACATGTTTTTAGTTCCTTAATCTATATTTTTTTGAATTTCACCCCTCTCATACTGAACTTTGAACCTGTTGATTCTAGCGACGCCTTGCGGTAAGATTCTGTAGTATAACGCCATCTTTATATATCATCTACCTATGGAGCCCACTCATTGTGGAATTCCATTTGAAACTGTTTCTTTTCTTACTTATAAGAAATTTTATAGAAGATATTGTTATATTTTGCGTTCTTTATTGATAAAATAACTCAAAATGATTTCTTTTGCTGATACTCAAAAGGTGGGTGATATATATTTATTTATTTTTTTAAAATTCCAAATAACTTTTAATTACTTTTCATCATATATTAATTAATTAATGCATTTAATGTTTTTAGAAAGAAAATTTATTCAAAAAGTTAAAGACAATTGGAGAAGAATTAGCGAGACTTAATCAATTAAAATCAACTGTAAGTACAAAATATCAAAAGTTTTAATTATTTTTTTATTAATATTGTAATTTTTTAAATAATTAAATGCTATCATTTCTCATATTTTCAGCTGGAAAAGTCTAAGCAAAATATCCTTAAAAAACATCTGAGAGCAGTGGTCGAGGATTCTTATTATGAAATTTCGGACTTCAAAAGTGCATTTTTGCGTATTTATAAAATGGTAGGTCCCATGAAAAGTGAATTTGAATTTTTTGCCATTTTCTAACTAAATTACATTTTTCTATTTTTCATACAATTAAGATTTGACTCTTAAAGTATAAAAAATGTCTTTAGATTTTAAATTGAAATAATTTTTTAATTAATGTTTCGTAAATCAAGTTTATAAACTTTAAGGAAAACATATTTTTAATCTACTATTTTTTTTTTTTTTATTTTAGGACTCTCAATGCACTGATGACCTATACATTTTATTGGAAATCAAAACGAAAACACAAGAAGAAATTGCAATCCTCCGTGAATAAGGAAATCAAAAAAACAACTCTTTCTAGAATAAATGAGACATTTACTTTTAACATTGTAAATTATACATATTACTATTATGCTAATTGTAAATATTTTTTATATTATCATACCTACTTTAATTAATTATTTTTTAACTGAATTTATAAGTAATGTAAAATAATTGTAAATATTTTAAATAATAACATTTTTCTTTATATTTCTAACAATTTTTTTATTACTTTCATTCATATTCCTATAAATGTTTAGTTTTTATTCTGAATATAATTTCATTTTCATATTCGTATTTGTACCAGAAGATTTTAAGAAACAGATTCACTTAAAATTATGAAACAATTTTAAATTGTAACCGCATCTTTAAACAAATTTAATATTTCTAATATTTTCAATTTATACAATACGGACCTCTTAGTTTGTATCAGAAGCTGCTCGCCTCTAGTCCCATTATCCGAATTTAGAATTAAAATGAGATTTATTCATTATTATGAAAATTTAATTTTTTGACAATATTTTCTTTCTCAAAATTCAAGTTTTAATAAAAATTGTATGAATCTAATTACATCTAATTAGTTTCCATTGAATATTTATTTTTCCAAATATTGCTATGCATAAAAAGTGAAATTATTTATTTTTTCATTTTGGAACATAAACAAATTTTATTAGTTGTCAGTTTATATAAAAATATAAATAAAATTAGGTTTTTCAGTCTGCTCTAAATATGTATATATACCGGGTGAGTTTTTTTATCTTTAGACATTCTTATAACTCAAAAATAGTGCAATATATGGAGAAAAGATTCAAATAAAAGATTGTTTATATCGAGGGTGAAAATAAACTACGCTATTGTTTGTCGAAATAGAACAAGCTTTCAAGGGTGTCAAGTTATGTTTTTTTAAATACAACCCTATAATTTTATATCTGTGTACTTAATCTATAAAAAAAAAAACTGAACAAATTTCATAAGAAATATTTTATTATAGGAGATCCAATAAACAAAATACGTGGATCAATTATATCTAAAAAAATTGTTAATAATTGTTTTTCAACAATTATTATTATCAAATAATAATTATTAAATAAATAAACATTAAATCGAAAAGTCACAACAATGAAAATAAATGTTTAGAATGATATTAATACTTCGTTATACTCAGATTTAAGAGAATATTTTCTACTTAATAGAAATTGTTAAAATTCTTGACTTTAAAAAATTTTATTTGTCGTTTCAATGTAGTAGATAATTTTATTGTATTACCATGAAAAAATGGAGCATTTTTTTGTTGAAGACAGAATTAAAATGGTCTTAATTTATGCAGTAAATGTGGAATAAGTGTTAAGGGGTTGCTATTTAAATTTTAATGTCGAGCGTTTTCCTGATAGGAATACACCTGCACTAGCTTCATTTTATTGTGTTGTAAAATCTGTTAAAAAAAACGGGAAATGTAAATGCTATGAAGAAACTGGAGAGGGGCCAAAATAAAGAAATTGGAACTAGAACTCATACAGAAGACTTGCGATACACTCTGGAATGTCTCAAAACAGTGTAGAAAAATGATTAAATAAATAATTACATGCTATCATTTGTCATATTTTAAGCTGGAAAAGTATAAGCAAAATATCCTTAAAAACCATCTGAGAGCAGTGGTCGATGTTATTTTTATGAGAATATGGACTTCAAAAGTTCATTTTTGCTTGTTTATAAAATGGTAGGTAGGTCCACTAAAAATTAAATTTGAATTATTTGCTATTTTCTAACTAAATTACATTTTTCTATTGTTCATACAATTAAGATTGGACTCTGAAAGAATGAAAAATATCTTTAGATTTTCAATATTTAATATTTAAAAGTTTGAAATTATTTTAATATTTTTAAATAAATGGTTGAGGCAGGCTTAAACCATTAGAGACTCAAACGAATATCTTTTTGATTTTAAAAATTGGCTTTTTAACAATTAATATTTTCATTAAGCCTATTATACATGTTTTTAGTTCCTTAATCTATATTTTTTTGAATTTCACCCCTCTCATACTGAACTTTGAACCTGTTGATTCTAGCGACGCCTTGCGGTAAGATTCTGTAGTATAACGCCATCTTTATATATCATCTACCTATGGAGCCCACTCATTGTGGAATTCCATTTGAAACTGTTTCTTTTCTTACTTATAAGAAATTTTATAGAAGATATTGTTATATTTTGCGTTCTTTATTGATAAAATAACTCAAAATGATTTCTTTTGCTGATACTCAAAAGGTGGGTGATATATATTTATTTATTTTTTTAAAATTCCAAATAACTTTTAATTACTTTTCATCATATATTAATTAATTAATGCATTTAATGTTTTTAGAAAGAAAATTTATTCAAAAAGTTAAAGACAATTGGAGAAGAATTAGCGAGACTTAATCAATTAAAATCAACTGTAAGTACAAAATATCAAAAGTTTTAATTATTTTTTTATTAATATTGTAATTTTTTAAATAATTAAATGCTATCATTTCTCATATTTTCAGCTGGAAAAGTCTAAGCAAAATATCCTTAAAAAACATCTGAGAGCAGTGGTCGAGGATTCTTATTATGAAATTTCGGACTTCAAAAGTGCATTTTTGCGTATTTATAAAATGGTAGGTCCCATGAAAAGTGAATTTGAATTTTTTGCCATTTTCTAACTAAATTACATTTTTCTATTTTTCATACAATTAAGATTTGACTCTTAAAGTATAAAAAATGTCTTTAGATTTTAAATTGAAATAATTTTTTAATTAATGTTTCGTAAATCAAGTTTATAAACTTTAAGGAAAACATATTTTTAATCTACTATTTTTTATTTTTTTTTATTTTAGGACTCTCAATGCACTGATGACCTATACATTTTATTGGAAATCAAAACGAAAACACAAGAAGAAATTGCAATCCTCCGTGAATAAGGAAATCAAAAAAACAACTCTTTCTAGAATAAATGAGACATTTACTTTTAACATTGTAAATTATACATATTACTATTATGCTAATTGTAAATATTTTTTATATTATCATACCTACTTTAATTAATTATTTTTTAACTGAATTTATAAGTAATGTAAAATAATTGTAAATATTTTAAATAATAACATTTTTCTTTATATTTCTAACAATTTTTTTATTACTTTCATTCATATTCCTATAAATGTTTAGTTTTTATTCTGAATATAATTTCATTTTCATATTCGTATTTGTACCAGAAGATTTTAAGAAACAGATTCACTTAAAATTATGAAACAATTTTAAATTGTAACCGCATCTTTAAACAAATTTAATATTTCTAATATTTTCAATTTATACAATACGGACCTCTTAGTTTGTATCAGAAGCTGCTCGCCTCTAGTCCCATTATCCGAATTTAGAATTAAAATGAGATTTATTCATTATTATGAAAATTTAATTTTTTGACAATATTTTCTTTCTCAAAATTCAAGTTTTAATAAAAATTGTATGAATCTAATTACATCTAATTAGTTTCCATTGAATATTTATTTTTCCAAATATTGCTATGCATAAAAAGTGAAATTATTTATTTTTTCATTTTGGAACATAAACAAATTTTATTAGTTGTCAGTTTATATAAAAATATAAATAAAATTAGGTTTTTCAGTCTGCTCTAAATATGTATATATACCGGGTGAGTTTTTTTATCTTTAGACATTCTTATAACTCAAAAATAGTGCAATATATGGAGAAAAGATTCAAATAAAAGATTGTTTATATCGAGGGTGAAAATAAACTACGCTATTGTTTGTCGAAATAGAACAAGCTTTCAAGGGTGTCAAGTTATGTTTTTTTAAATACAACCCTATAATTTTATATCTGTGTACTTAATCTATAAAAAAAAACTGAACAAATTTCATAAGAAATATTTTTTATTATAGGTGATCCAATAAACAAAATACGTGGATCAATTATATTCTGCAAATTGGTATTAATTGTTTTTCAACAATTATTATTATCAAATAATAATTATTAAACAAATAAACACTAACTCGAAAAGTCACAACAAAGAAAGTAAATGTTTAGAATGATATCAACACTTCGTTATACTCAGATTTAAGAGAATATTTTCTACTTAATAGAAATTGTTAAAATTCTTGACTTTAAAAAAGTTTTATTTGTCGTTTCAATGTAGTAGATAATTTTATTGTATTACCATGAAAAAATGGAGCATTTTTTTGTTGAAGACAGAATTAAAATGGTCTTAATTTATGCAGTAAATGTGGAATAAGTGTTAAGGGGTTGCTATTTAAATTTTAATGTCGAGCGTTTTCCTGATAGGAATACACCTGCACTAGCTTCATTTTATTGTGTTGTAAAATCTGTTAAAAAAACGGGAAATGTAAATGCTATGAAGAAACTGGAGAGGGGCCAAAATAAAGAAATTGGAACTAGAACTCATACAGAAGACTTGCGATACACTCTGGAATGTCTCAAAACAGTGTAGAAAAATGATTAAATAAATAATTACATGCTATCATTTGTCATATTTTAAGCTGGAAAAAAGTATGTTGCAAAACATCCTTAAAAAACCATCTGAGATCAGTGGTCGATAATATTTTTATGAGAATATGGACTTCAAAAGTTCATTTTTGCTTGTTTATAAAAATTGTAGGTAGGTCCACTCAAAAATTAAATTTGAATTATTTGCTATTTTCTAACTAAATTACATTTTTCTATTGTTCATACAATTAAGATTGGACTCTGAAAGAATGAAAAATATCTTTAGATTTTCAATATTTAATATTTAAAAGTTTGAAATTATTTTAATATTTTTAAATAAATGGTTGAGGCAGGCTTAAACCATTAGAGACTCAAACGAATATCTTTTTGATTTTAAAAATTGGCTTTTTAACAATTAATATTTTCATTAAGCCTATTATACATGTTTTTAGTTCCTTAATCTATATTTTTTTGAATTTCACCCCTCTCATACTGAACTTTGAACCTGTTGATTCTAGCGACGCCTTGCGGTAAGATTCTGTAGTATAACGCCATCTTTATATATCATCTACCTATGGAGCCCACTCATTGTGGAATTCCATTTGAAACTGTTTCTTTTCTTACTTATAAGAAATTTTATAGAAGATATTGTTATATTTTGCGTTCTTTATTGATAAAATAACTCAAAATGATTTCTTTTGCTGATACTCAAAAGGTGGGTGATATATATTTATTTATTTTTTTAAAATTCCAAATAACTTTTAATTACTTTTCATCATATATTAATTAATTAATGCATTTAATGTTTTTAGAAAGAAAATTTATTCAAAAAGTTAAAGACAATTGGAGAAGAATTAGCGAGACTTAATCAATTAAAATCAACTGTAAGTACAAAATATCAAAAGTTTTAATTATTTTTTTATTAATATTGTAATTTTTTAAATAATTAAATGCTATCATTTCTCATATTTTCAGCTGGAAAAGTCTAAGCAAAATATCCTTAAAAAACATCTGAGAGCAGTGGTCGAGGATTCTTATTATGAAATTTCGGACTTCAAAAGTGCATTTTTGCGTATTTATAAAATGGTAGGTCCCATGAAAAGTGAATTTGAATTTTTTGCCATTTTCTAACTAAATTACATTTTTCTATTTTTCATACAATTAAGATTTGACTCTTAAAGTATAAAAAATGTCTTTAGATTTTAAATTGAAATAATTTTTTTAATTAATGTTTCGTAAATCAAGTTTATAAACTTTAAGGAAAACATATTTTTAATCTACTATTTATTTTTTTTTTTATTTTAGGACTCTCAATGCACTGATGACCTATACATTTTATTGGAAATCAAAACGAAAACACAAGAAGAAATTGCAATCCTCCGTGAATAAGGAAATCAAAAAACAACTCTTTCTAGAATAAATGAGACATTTACTTTTAACATTGTAAATTATACATATTACTATTATGCTAATTGTAAATATTTTTTATATTATCATACCTACTTTAATTAATTATTTTTTAACTGAATTTATAAGTAATGTAAAATAATTGTAAATATTTTAAATAATAACATTTTTCTTTATATTTCTAACAATTTTTTTATTACTTTCATTCATATTCCTATAAATGTTTAGTTTTTATTCTGAATATAATTTCATTTTCATATTCGTATTTGTACCAGAAGATTTTAAGAAACAGATTCACTTAAAATTATGAAACAATTTTAAATTGTAACCGCATCTTTAAACAAATTTAATATTTCTAATATTTTCAATTTATACAATACGGACCTCTTAGTTTGTATCAGAAGCTGCTCGCCTCTAGTCCCATTATCCGAATTTAGAATTAAAATGAGATTTATTCATTATTATGAAAATTTAATTTTTTGACAATATTTTCTTTCTCAAAATTCAAGTTTTAATAAAAATTGTATGAATCTAATTACATCTAATTAGTTTCCATTGAATATTTATTTTTCCAAATATTGCTATGCATAAAAAGTGAAATTATTTATTTTTTCATTTTGGAACATAAACAAATTTTATTAGTTGTCAGTTTATATAAAAATATAAATAAAATTAGGTTTTTCAGTCTGCTCTAAATATGTATATATACCGGGTGAGTTTTTTTATCTTTAGACATTCTTATAACTCAAAAATAGTGCAATATATGGAGAAAAGATTCAAATAAAAAGTTTGTTTATATCGAGGGTGAAAATAAACTACGCTATTGTTTGTCGAAATAGAACAAGCTTTCAAGGGTGTCAAGTTATGTTTTTTTAAATACAACCCTATAATTTTATATCTGTGTACTTAATCTATAAAAAAAAAAACTGAACAAATTTCATAAGAAATATTTTATTATAGGAGATCCAATAAACAAAATACGTGGATCAATTATATCTAAAAAAATTGTTAATAATTGTTTTTCAACAATTATTATTATCAAATAATAATTATTAAATAAATAAACATTAAATCGAAAAGTCACAACAATGAAAATAAATGTTTAGAATGATATTAATACTTCGTTATACTCAGATTTAAGAGAATATTTTCTACTTAATAGAAATTGTTAAAATTCTTGACTTTAAAAAAGTTTATTTGTCGTTTCAATGTAGTAGATAATTTTATTGTATTACCATGAAAAAATGGAGCTTTTTTTTGTTGAAGACATAGAGGTAAAATGGTCTTAATTTATGCAGTAAATGTGGAATAAGTGTTAAGGGGTTGCTATTTAATATTTTAATGTCGAGCGTTTTCCTGATAGGAATACACCTGCACTAGCTTCATTTTATTGTGTTGTAAAATCTGTTAAAAAAAAACGGAAATGTAAATGCTATGAAGAAACTGGAGAGGGGCCAAAATAAAGAAATTGGAACTAGAACTCATACAGAAGACTTGCGATACACTCTGGAATGTCTCAAAACAGTGTAGAAAAATGATTAAATAAATAATTACATGCTATCATTTGTCATATTTTAAGCTGGAAAAGTATAAGCAAAATATCCTTAAAAACCATCTGAGAGCAGTGGTCGATGTTATTTTTATGAGAATATGGACTTCAAAAGTTCATTTTTGCTTGTTTATAAAATGGTAGGTAGGTCCACTAAAAATTAAATTTGAATTATTTGCTATTTTCTAACTAAATTACATTTTTCTATTGTTCATACAATTAAGATTGGACTCTGAAAGAATGAAAAATATCTTTAGATTTTCAATATTTAATATTTAAAAGTTTGAAATTATTTTAATATTTTTAAATAAATGGTTGAGGCAGGCTTAAACCATTAGAGACTCAAACGAATATCTTTTTGATTTTAAAAATTGGCTTTTTAACAATTAATATTTTCATTAAGCCTATTATACATGTTTTTAGTTCCTTAATCTATATTTTTTTGAATTTCACCCCTCTCATACTGAACTTTGAACCTGTTGATTCTAGCGACGCCTTGCGGTAAGATTCTGTAGTATAACGCCATCTTTATATATCATCTACCTATGGAGCCCACTCATTGTGGAATTCCATTTGAAACTGTTTCTTTTCTTACTTATAAGAAATTTTATAGAAGATATTGTTATATTTTGCGTTCTTTATTGATAAAATAACTCAAAATGATTTCTTTTGCTGATACTCAAAAGGTGGGTGATATATATTTATTTATTTTTTTAAAATTCCAAATAACTTTTAATTACTTTTCATCATATATTAATTAATTAATGCATTTAATGTTTTTAGAAAGAAAATTTATTCAAAAAGTTAAAGACAATTGGAGAAGAATTAGCGAGACTTAATCAATTAAAATCAACTGTAAGTACAAAATATCAAAAGTTTTAATTATTTTTTTATTAATATTGTAATTTTTTAAATAATTAAATGCTATCATTTCTCATATTTTCAGCTGGAAAAGTCTAAGCAAAATATCCTTAAAAAACATCTGAGAGCAGTGGTCGAGGATTCTTATTATGAAATTTCGGACTTCAAAAGTGCATTTTTGCGTATTTATAAAATGGTAGGTCCCATGAAAAGTGAATTTGAATTTTTTGCCATTTTCTAACTAAATTACATTTTTCTATTTTTCATACAATTAAGATTTGACTCTTAAAGTATAAAAAATGTCTTTAGATTTTAAATTGAAATAATTTTTTAATTAATGTTTCGTAAATCAAGTTTATAAACTTTAAGGAAAACATATTTTTAATCTACTATTTATTTTTTTTTTTATTTTAGGACTCTCAATGCACTGATGACCTATACATTTTATTGGAAATCAAAACGAAAACACAAGAAGAAATTGCAATCCTCCGTGAATAAGGAAATCAAAAAACAACTCTTTCTAGAATAAATGAGACATTTACTTTTAACATTGTAAATTATACATATTACTATTATGCTAATTGTAAATATTTTTTATATTATCATACCTACTTTAATTAATTATTTTTTAACTGAATTTATAAGTAATGTAAAATAATTGTAAATATTTTAAATAATAACATTTTTCTTTATATTTCTAACAATTTTTTTATTACTTTCATTCATATTCCTATAAATGTTTAGTTTTTATTCTGAATATAATTTCATTTTCATATTCGTATTTGTACCAGAAGATTTTAAGAAACAGATTCACTTAAAATTATGAAACAATTTTAAATTGTAACCGCATCTTTAAACAAATTTAATATTTCTAATATTTTCAATTTATACAATACGGACCTCTTAGTTTGTATCAGAAGCTGCTCGCCTCTAGTCCCATTATCCGAATTTAGAATTAAAATGAGATTTATTCATTATTATGAAAATTTAATTTTTTGACAATATTTTCTTTCTCAAAATTCAAGTTTTAATAAAAATTGTATGAATCTAATTACATCTAATTAGTTTCCATTGAATATTTATTTTTCCAAATATTGCTATGCATAAAAAGTGAAATTATTTATTTTTTCATTTTGGAACATAAACAAATTTTATTAGTTGTCAGTTTATATAAAAATATAAATAAAATTAGGTTTTTCAGTCTGCTCTAAATATGTATATATACCGGGTGAGTTTTTTTATCTTTAGACATTCTTATAACTCAAAAATAGTGCAATATATGGAGAAAAGATTCAAATAAAAGATTGTTTATATCGAGGGTGAAAATAAACTACGCTATTGTTTGTCGAAATAGAACAAGCTTTCAAGGGTGTCAAGTTATGTTTTTTTAAATACAACCCTATAATTTTATATCTGTGTACTTAATCTATAAAAAAAAAAACTGAACAAATTTCATAAGAAATATTTTATTATAGGAGATCCAATAAACAAAATACGTGGATCAATTATATCTAAAAAAATTGTTAATAATTGTTTTTCAACAATTATTATTATCAAATAATAATTATTAAATAAATAAACATTAAATCGAAAAGTCACAACAATGAAAATAAATGTTTAGAATGATATTAATACTTCGTTATACTCAGATTTAAGAGAATATTTTCTACTTAATAGAAATTGTTAAAATTCTTGACTTTAAAAAAGTTTATTTGTCGTTTCAATGTAGTAGATAATTTTATTGTATTACCATGAAAAAATGGAGCATTTTTTTGTTGAAGACAGAATTAAAATGGTCTTAATTTATGCAGTAAATGTGGAATAAGTGTTAAGGGGTTGCTATTTAAATTTTAATGTCGAGCGTTTTCCTGATAGGAATACACCTGCACTAGCTTCATTTTATTGTGTTGTAAAATCTGTTAAAAAAAACGGGAAATGTAAATGCTATGAAGAAACTGGAGAGGGGCCAAAATAAAGAAATTGGAACTAGAACTCATACAGAAGACTTGCGATACACTCTGGAATGTCTCAAAACAGTGTAGAAAAATGATTAAATAAATAATTACATGCTATCATTTGTCATATTTTAAGCTGGAAAAGTATAAGCAAAATATCCTTAAAAACCATCTGAGAGCAGTGGTCGATGTTATTTTTATGAGAATATGGACTTCAAAAGTTCATTTTTGCTTGTTTATAAAATGGTAGGTAGGTCCACTAAAAATTAAATTTGAATTATTTGCTATTTTCTAACTAAATTACATTTTTCTATTGTTCATACAATTAAGATTGGACTCTGAAAGAATGAAAAATATCTTTAGATTTTCAATATTTAATATTTAAAAGTTTGAAATTATTTTAATATTTTTAAATAAATGGTTGAGGCAGGCTTAAACCATTAGAGACTCAAACGAATATCTTTTTGATTTTAAAAATTGGCTTTTTAACAATTAATATTTTCATTAAGCCTATTATACATGTTTTTAGTTCCTTAATCTATATTTTTTTGAATTTCACCCCTCTCATACTGAACTTTGAACCTGTTGATTCTAGCGACGCCTTGCGGTAAGATTCTGTAGTATAACGCCATCTTTATATATCATCTACCTATGGAGCCCACTCATTGTGGAATTCCATTTGAAACTGTTTCTTTTCTTACTTATAAGAAATTTTATAGAAGATATTGTTATATTTTGCGTTCTTTATTGATAAAATAACTCAAAATGATTTCTTTTGCTGATACTCAAAAGGTGGGTGATATATATTTATTTATTTTTTTAAAATTCCAAATAACTTTTAATTACTTTTCATCATATATTAATTAATTAATGCATTTAATGTTTTTAGAAAGAAAATTTATTCAAAAAGTTAAAGACAATTGGAGAAGAATTAGCGAGACTTAATCAATTAAAATCAACTGTAAGTACAAAATATCAAAAGTTTTAATTATTTTTTTATTAATATTGTAATTTTTTAAATAATTAAATGCTATCATTTCTCATATTTTCTAGAACTCATACAGAAGATTTGCGATACACTCTGGAATGTCTCAAAACAGTGTAGAAAAATGATTAAATAAATAATTACATGCTATCATTTGTCATATTTTAAGCTGGAAAAGTATAAGCAAAATATCCTTAAAAACCATCTGAGAGCAGTGGTCGATGTTATTTTTATGAGAATATGGACTTCAAAAGTTCATTTTTGCTTGTTTATAAAATGGTAGGTAGGTCCACTAAAAATTAAATTTGAATTATTTGCTATTTTCTAACTAAATTACATTTTTCTATTGTTCATACAATTAAGATTGGACTCTGAAAGAATGAAAAATATCTTTAGATTTTCAATATTTAATATTTAAAAGTTTGAAATTATTTTAATATTTTTAAATAAATGGTTGAGGCAGGCTTAAACCATTAGAGACTCAAACGAATATCTTTTTGATTTTAAAAATTGGCTTTTTAACAATTAATATTTTCATTAAGCCTATTATACATGTTTTTAGTTCCTTAATCTATATTTTTTTGAATTTCACCCCTCTGATACTGAACTTTGAACCTGTTGTCTCTAGCGACGCCTTGCGGTAAGATTCTGTAGTATAACGCACTGATGACCTATACATTTTATTGGAAATCAAAACGAAAACACAGAAGAAATTGCAATCCTCCGTGAATAAGGAAATCAAAAAAACAACTCTTTCTAGAATAAATGAGACATTTACTTTTAACATTGTAAATTATACATATTACTATTATGCTAATTGTAAATATTTTTTATATTATCATACCTACTTTAATTAATTATTTTTTAACTGAATTTATAAGTAATGTAAAATAATTGTAAATATTTTAAATAATAACATTTTTCTTTATATTTCTAACAATTTTTTTATTACTTTCATTCATATTCCTATAAATGTTTAGTTTTTATTCTGAATATAATTTCATTTTCATATTCGTATTTGTACCAGAAGATTTTAAGAAACAGATTCACTTAAAATTATGAAACAATTTTAAATTGTAACCGCATCTTTAAACAAATTTAATATTTCTAATATTTTCAATTTATACAATACGGACCTCTTAGTTTGTATCAGAAGCTGCTCGCCTCTAGTCCCATTATCCGAATTTAGAATTAAAATGAGATTTATTCATTATTATGAAAATTTAATTTTTTGACAATATTTTCTTTCTCAAAATTCAAGTTTTAATAAAAATTGTATGAATCTAATTACATCTAATTAGTTTCCATTGAATATTTATTTTTCCAAATATTGCTATGCATAAAAAGTGAAATTATTTATTTTTTCATTTTGGAACATAAACAAATTTTATTAGTTGTCAGTTTATATAAAAATATAAATAAAATTAGGTTTTTCAGTCTGCTCTAAATATGTATATATACCGGGTGAGTTTTTTTATCTTTAGACATTCTTATAACTCAAAAATAGTGCAATATATGGAGAAAAGATTCAAATAAAAGTTTGTTTATATCGAGGGTGAAAATAAACTACGCTATTGTTTGTCGAAATAGAACAAGCTTTCAAGGGTGTCAAGTTATGTTTTTTTAAATACAACCCTATAATTTTATATCTGTGTACTTAATCTATAAAAAAAAAAACTGAACAAATTTCATAAGAAATATTTTATTATAGGAGATCCAATAAACAAAATACGTGGATCAATTATATCTAAAAAAATTGTTAATAATTGTATTTCAACAATTATTATTATCAAATAATAATTATTAAATAAATAAACATTAAATCGAAAAGTCACAACAATGAAAATAAATGTTTAGAATGATATTAATACTTCGTTATACTCAGATTTAAGAGAATATTTTCTACTTAATAGAAATTGTTAAAATTCTTGACTTTAAAAAAGTTTATTTGTCGTTTCAATGTAGTAGATAATTTTATTGTATTACCATGAAAAAATGGAGCATTTTTTTGTTGAAGACAGAATTAAAATGGTCTTAATTTATGCAGTAAATGTGGAATAAGTGTTAAGGGGTTGCTATTTAGATATTTTAATGTCGAGCGTTTTCCTGATAGGAATACACCTGCACTAGCTTCATTTTATTGTGTTGTAAAATCTGTTAAAAAAAAACGGGAAATGTAAATGCTATGAAGAAACTGGAGAGGGGCCAAAATAAAGAAATTGGAACTAGAACTCATACAGAAGACTTGCGATACACTCTGGAATGTCTCAAAACAGTGTAGAAAAATGATTAAATAAATAATTACATGCTATCATTTGTCATATTTTAAGCTGGAAAAGTATAAGCAAAATATCCTTAAAAACCATCTGAGAGCAGTGGTCGATAATATTTTTATGAGAATATGGACTTCAAAAGTTCATTTTTGCTTGTTTATAAAATGGTAGGTAGGTCCACTAAAAATTAAATTTGAATTATTTGCTATTTTCTAACTAAATTACATTTTTCTATTGTTCATACAATTAAGATTGGACTCTGAAAGAATGAAAAATATCTTTAGATTTTCAATATTTAATATTTAAAAGTTTGAAATTATTTTAATATTTTTAAATAAATGGTTGAGGCAGGCTTAAACCATTAGAGACTCAAACGAATATCTTTTTGATTTTAAAAATTGGCTTTTTAACAATTAATATTTTCATTAAGCCTATTATACATGTTTTTAGTTCCTTAATCTATATTTTTTTGAATTTCACCCCTCTCATACTGAACTTTGAACCTGTTGATTCTAGCGACGCCTTGCGGTAAGATTCTGTAGTATAACGCCATCTTTATATATCATCTACCTATGGAGCCCACTCATTGTGGAATTCCATTTGAAACTGTTTCTTTTCTTACTTATAAGAAATTTTATAGAAGATATTGTTATATTTTGCGTTCTTTATTGATAAAATAACTCAAAATGATTTCTTTTGCTGATACTCAAAAGGTGGGTGATATATATTTATTTATTTTTTTAAAATTCCAAATAACTTTTAATTACTTTTCATCATATATTAATTAATTAATGCATTTAATGTTTTTAGAAAGAAAATTTATTCAAAAAGTTAAAGACAATTGGAGAAGAATTAGCGAGACTTAATCAATTAAAATCAACTGTAAGTACAAAATATCAAAAGTTTTAATTATTTTTTTATTAATATTGTAATTTTTTAAATAATTAAATGCTATCATTTCTCATATTTTCAGCTGGAAAAGTCTAAGCAAAATATCCTTAAAAAACATCTGAGAGCAGTGGTCGAGGATTCTTATTATGAAATTTCGGACTTCAAAAGTGCATTTTTGCGTATTTATAAAATGGTAGGTCCCATGAAAAGTGAATTTGAATTTTTTGCCATTTTCTAACTAAATTACATTTTTCTATTTTTCATACAATTAAGATTTGACTCTTAAAGTATAAAAAATGTCTTTAGATTTTAAATTATACAGATGAAATAATTTTTTAATTAATGTTTCGTAAATCAAGTTTATAAACTTTAAGGAAAACATATTTTTAATCTACTATTTTTTTTTTTTTATTTTAGGACTCTCAATGCACTGATGACCTATACATTTTATTGGAAATCAAAACGAAAACACAAGAAGAAATTGCAATCCTCCGTGAATAAGGAAATCAAAAAAACAACTCTTTCTAGAATAAATGAGACATTTACTTTTAACATTGTAAATTATACATATTACTATTATGCTAATTGTAAATATTTTTTATATTATCATACCTACTTTAATTAATTATTTTTTAACTGAATTTATAAGTAATGTAAAATAATTGTAAATATTTTAAATAATAACATTTTTCTTTATATTTCTAACAATTTTTTTATTACTTTCATTCATATTCCTATAAATGTTTAGTTTTTATTCTGAATATAATTTCATTTTCATATTCGTATTTGTACCAGAAGATTTTAAGAAACAGATTCACTTAAAATTATGAAACAATTTTAAATTGTAACCGCATCTTTAAACAAATTTAATATTTCTAATATTTTCAATTTATACAATACGGACCTCTTAGTTTGTATCAGAAGCTGCTCGCCTCTAGTCCCATTATCCGAATTTAGAATTAAAATGAGATTTATTCATTATTATGAAAATTTAATTTTTTGACAATATTTTCTTTCTCAAAATTCAAGTTTTAATAAAAATTGTATGAATCTAATTACATCTAATTAGTTTCCATTGAATATTTATTTTTCCAAATATTGCTATGCATAAAAAGTGAAATTATTTATTTTTTCATTTTGGAACATAAACAAATTTTATTAGTTGTCAGTTTATATAAAAATATAAATAAAATTAGGTTTTTCAGTCTGCTCTAAATATGTATATATACCGGGTGAGTTTTTTTATCTTTAGACATTCTTATAACTCAAAAATAGTGCAATATATGGAGAAAAGATTCAAATAAAAGTTTGTTTATATCGAGGGTGAAAATAAACTACGCTATTGTTTGTCGAAATAGAACAAGCTTTCAAGGGTGTCAAGTTATGTTTTTTTAAATACAACCCTATAATTTTATATCTGTGTACTTAATCTATAAAAAAAAAAACTGAACAAATTTCATAAGAAATATTTTATTATAGGAGATCCAATAAACAAAATACGTGGATCAATTATATCTAAAAAAATTGTTAATAATTGTTTTTCAACAATTATTATTATCAAATAATAATTATTAAATAAATAAACATTAAATCGAAAAGTCACAACAATGAAAATAAATGTTTAGAATGATATTAATACTTCGTTATACTCAGATTTAAGAGAATATTTTCTACTTAATAGAAATTGTTAAAATTCTTGACTTTAAAAATTTTATTTGTCGTTTCAAATGTAGTAGATTTTTTTATTGTATTACCATGAAAAAATGGAGCATTTTTTTGTTGAAGACAGAATTAAAATGGTCTTAATTTATGCAGTAAATGTGGAATAAGTGTTAAGGGGTTGCTATTAATATTTTAATTTCGAGCGTTTTCCTGATAGGAATACACCTGCACTAGCTTCATTTTATTGTGTTGTAAAATCTGTTAAAAAAAAACGGGAAATGTAAATGCTATGAAGAAACTGGAGAGGGGCCAAAATAAAGAAATTGGAACTAGAACTCATACAGAAGACTTGCGATACACTCTGGAATGTCTCAAAACAGTGTAGAAAAATGATTAAATAAATAATTACATGCTATCATTTGTCATATTTTAAGCTGGAAAAGTATAAGCAAAATATCCTTAAAAACCATCTGAGAGCAGTGGTCGATGTTATTTTTATGAGAATATGGACTTCAAAAGTTCATTTTTGCTTGTTTATAAAATGGTAGGTAGGTCCACTAAAAATTAAATTTGAATTATTTGCTATTTTCTAACTAAATTACATTTTTCTATTGTTCATACAATTAAGATTGGACTCTGAAAGAATGAAAAATATCTTTAGATTTTCAATATTTAATATTTAAAAGTTTGAAATTATTTTAATATTTTTAAATAAATGGTTGAGGCAGGCTTAAACCATTAGAGACTCAAACGAATATCTTTTTGATTTTAAAAATTGGCTTTTTAACAATTAATATTTTCATTAAGCCTATTATACATGTTTTTAGTTCCTTAATCTATATTTTTTTGAATTTCACCCCTCTCATACTGAACTTTGAACCTGTTGATTCTAGCGACGCCTTGCGGTAAGATTCTGTAGTATAACGCCATCTTTATATATCATCTACCTATGGAGCCCACTCATTGTGGAATTCCATTTGAAACTGTTTCTTTTCTTACTTATAAGAAATTTTATAGAAGATATTGTTATATTTTGCGTTCTTTATTGATAAAATAACTCAAAATGATTTCTTTTGCTGATACTCAAAAGGTGGGTGATATATATTTATTTATTTTTTTAAAATTCCAAATAACTTTTAATTACTTTTCATCATATATTAATTAATTAATGCATTTAATGTTTTTAGAAAGAAAATTTATTCAAAAAGTTAAAGACAATTGGAGAAGAATTAGCGAGACTTAATCAATTAAAATCAACTGTAAGTACAAAATATCAAAAGTTTTAATTATTTTTTTATTAATATTGTAATTTTTTAAATAATTAAATGCTATCATTTCTCATATTTTCAGCTGGAAAAGTCTAAGCAAAATATCCTTAAAAAACATCTGAGAGCAGTGGTCGAGGATTCTTATTATGAAATTTCGGACTTCAAAAGTGCATTTTTGCGTATTTATAAAATGGTAGGTCCCATGAAAAGTGAATTTGAATTTTTTGCCATTTTCTAACTAAATTACATTTTTCTATTTTTCATACAATTAAGATTTGACTCTTAAAGTATAAAAAATGTCTTTAGATTTTAAATTATACAGATGAAATAATTTTTTAATTAATGTTTCGTAAATCAAGTTTATAAACTTTAAGGAAAACATATTTTTAATCTACTATTTTTTTTTTTTTTATTTTAGGACTCTCAATGCACTGATGACCTATACATTTTATTGGAAATCAAAACGAAAACACAAGAAGAAATTGCAATCCTCCGTGAATAAGGAAATCAAAAAAACAACTCTTTCTAGAATAAATGAGACATTTACTTTTAACATTGTAAATTATACATATTACTATTATGCTAATTGTAAATATTTTTTATATTATCATACCTACTTTAATTAATTATTTTTTAACTGAATTTATAAGTAATGTAAAATAATTGTAAATATTTTAAATAATAACATTTTTCTTTATATTTCTAACAATTTTTTTATTACTTTCATTCATATTCCTATAAATGTTTAGTTTTTATTCTGAATATAATTTCATTTTCATATTCGTATTTGTACCAGAAGATTTTAAGAAACAGATTCACTTAAAATTATGAAACAATTTTAAATTGTAACCGCATCTTTAAACAAATTTAATATTTCTAATATTTTCAATTTATACAATACGGACCTCTTAGTTTGTATCAGAAGCTGCTCGCCTCTAGTCCCATTATCCGAATTTAGAATTAAAATGAGATTTATTCATTATTATGAAAATTTAATTTTTTGACAATATTTTCTTTCTCAAAATTCAAGTTTTAATAAAAATTGTATGAATCTAATTACATCTAATTAGTTTCCATTGAATATTTATTTTTCCAAATATTGCTATGCATAAAAAGTGAAATTATTTATTTTTTCATTTTGGAACATAAACAAATTTTATTAGTTGTCAGTTTATATAAAAATATAAATAAAATTAGGTTTTTCAGTCTGCTCTAAATATGTATATATACCGGGTGAGTTTTTTTTATCTTTAGACATTCTTATAACTCAAAAATAGTGCAATATATGGAGAAAAGATTCAAATAAAAGTTTGTTTATATCGAGGGTGAAAATAAACTACGCTATTGTTTGTCGAAATAGAACAAGCTTTCAAGGGTGTCAAGTTATGTTTTTTTAAATACAACCCTATAATTTTATATCTGTGTACTTAATCTATAAAAAAAAAAACTGAACAAATTTCATAAGAAATATTTTATTATAGGAGATCCAATAAACAAAATACGTGGATCAATTATATCTAAAAAAATTGTTAATAATTGTATTTCAACAATTATTATTATCAAATAATAATTATTAAATAAATAAACATTAAATCGAAAAGTCACAACAATGAAAATAAATGTTTAGAATGATATTAATACTTCGTTATACTCAGATTTAAGAGAATATTTTCTACTTAATAGAAATTGTTAAAATTCTTGACTTTAAAAAAGTTTATTTGTCGTTTCAATGTAGTAGATAATTTTATTGTATTACCATGAAAAAATGGAGCATTTTTTTGTTGAAGACAGAATTAAAATGGTCTTAATTTATGCAGTGAATGTGGAATAAGTGTTATGGGGTTGCTATTTAAATTTTAATATCGAGCGTTTTCCTGATAGGAATACACCCGCAGAAGCTTCATTTTATTGTGTTGTAAAATCTGTTAAAAAAAACGGGAAATGTAAATGCTATGAAGAAACTCGAGAGGGGCCAATATAAAGATTTAAATAGTATCCCATTAAAGAAAGAGCATTTTTTAACAGAACTAGAGATAATCAAAGAAATAGCTATAAATAATGGTTATGAAAGCAATTTAATAGATCAAATATTAAAAGGTAAAATTCAAAAATCAAATTTAAATTTAATCTATTCACAAAATTCCCAAATTAACGATCTGCCAAAACTAATATTACCATATTATGGTAAGATGTCAGAAAAAATAAACCATAAATTAAAATCTTTAGGGTACGCGACAATCTTTAGATCACCATATACATTAGGAAGTGAATTAAGTCAAATTAAAGATTAAATTCCGAAAAATGAAAAATCCGGTGTATATAAATTGACATGCCAAGATTGCAATGCAACTTATATAGGAAAAACGGAAAGAAATTTATCCATTAGGATCAATGAACACAAGAGAGCCTACAAATTAAAATATGAAAATTATGCATTTGCAGAGCATTTAAATGCTAATAATCATAGTTTTCCAGATCAATCCAAAATTAAATTGATCAAAGAAGTCAATGACCCCTTAATTCTTTCTTTAAAAGAATCCATTGAAATTTTAAAATCCCTGGAAAAAAGCCCAATTGAATCTTTAAATGAAAAACTAGAAATTATCAATGACACTTTTTTAAAAACATTCCATTCATTCAGGTAAAACTCATTAGAAAAAGCCTAAACAAAAGAGCAACCCAGATATTGAGCCAGTTATATTCTAATCTCCCAAGAAGAAACATGAAGAAAAAGACATTATATATTTTTCAAAATTTTCTATGTATAAATCTTAATTTGTAACTAATTTGAAATATTTGTGATAGACTGATGATGAAGGCAATGCCTTCGAAACTATAGTCTCTAGAAATAATTAAAAATTATTTTATTTAAAAAACAGAAGACTCTCTCATTTTATTTTATTTTTAACCTAAAATAAAAACAATTCTGTTACCATCGACAGTAAAATCTTTTATTCAACTAATAACAATATAAATAAATTGGAACTAGAACTCATACAGAAGATTTGCGATACACTCTGGAATGTCTCAAAACAGTGTAGAAAAATGATTAAATAAATAATTACATGCTATCATTTGTCATATTTTAAGCTGGAAAAGTATAAGCAAAATATCCTTAAAAACCATCTGAGAGCAGTGGTCGATGTTATTTTTATGAGAATATGGACTTCAAAAGTTCATTTTTGCTTGTTTATAAAATGGTAGGTAGGTCCACTAAAAATTAAATTTGAATTATTTGCTATTTTCTAACTAAATTACATTTTTCTATTGTTCATACAATTAAGATTGGACTCTGAAAGAATGAAAAATATCTTTAGATTTTCAATATTTAATATTTAAAAGTTTGAAATTATTTTAATATTTTTAAATAAATGGTTGAGGCAGGCTTAAACCATTAGAGACTCAAACGAATATCTTTTTGATTTTAAAAATTGGCTTTTTAACAATTAATATTTTCATTAAGCCTATTATACATGTTTTTAGTTCCTTAATCTATATTTTTTTGAATTTCACCCCTCTCATACTGAACTTTGAACCTGTTGATTCTAGCGACGCCTTGCGGTAAGATTCTGTAGTATAACGCCATCTTTATATATCATCTACCTATGGAGCCCACTCATTGTGGAATTCCATTTGAAACTGTTTCTTTTCTTACTTATAAGAAATTTTATAGAAGATATTGTTATATTTTGCGTTCTTTATTGATAAAATAACTCAAAATGATTTCTTTTGCTGATACTCAAAAGGTGGGTGATATATATTTATTTATTTTTTTAAAATTCCAAATAACTTTTAATTACTTTTCATCATATATTAATTAATTAATGCATTTAATGTTTTTAGAAAGAAAATTTATTCAAAAAGTTAAAGACAATTGGAGAAGAATTAGCGAGACTTAATCAATTAAAATCAACTGTAAGTACAAAATATCAAAAGTTTTAATTATTTTTTTATTAATATTGTAATTTTTTAAATAATTAAATGCTATCATTTCTCATATTTTCAGCTGGAAAAGTCTAAGCAAAATATCCTTAAAAAACATCTGAGAGCAGTGGTCGAGGATTCTTATTATGAAATTTCGGACTTCAAAAGTGCATTTTTGCGTATTTATAAAATGGTAGGTCCCATGAAAAGTGAATTTGAATTTTTTGCCATTTTCTAACTAAATTACATTTTTCTATTTTTCATACAATTAAGATTTGACTCTTAAAGTATAAAAAATGTCTTTAGATTTTAAATTGAAATAATTTTTTAATTAATGTTTCGTAAATCAAGTTTATAAACTTTAAGGAAAACATATTTTTAATCTACTATTTTTTTTTTTTTTTTTATTTTAGGACTCTCAATGCACTGATGACCTATACATTTTATTGGAAATCAAAACGAAAACACAAGAAGAAATTGCAATCCTCCGTGAATAAGGAAATCAAAAAAACAACTCTTTCTAGAATAAATGAGACATTTACTTTTAACATTGTAAATTATACATATTACTATTATGCTAATTGTAAATATTTTTTATATTATCATACCTACTTTAATTAATTATTTTTTAACTGAATTTATAAGTAATGTAAAATAATTGTAAATATTTTAAATAATAACATTTTTCTTTATATTTCTAACAATTTTTTTATTACTTTCATTCATATTCCTATAAATGTTTAGTTTTTATTCTGAATATAATTTCATTTTCATATTCGTATTTGTACCAGAAGATTTTAAGAAACAGATTCACTTAAAATTATGAAACAATTTTAAATTGTAACCGCATCTTTAAACAAATTTAATATTTCTAATATTTTTCAATTTATACAATACGGACCTCTTAGTTTGTATCAGAAGCTGCTCGCCTCTAGTCCCATTATCCGAATTTAGAATTAAAATGAGATTTATTCATTATTATGAAAATTTAATTTTTTGACAATATTTTCTTTCTCAAAATTCAAGTTTTAATAAAAATTGTATGAATCTAATTACATCTAATTAGTTTCCATTGAATATTTATTTTTCCAAATATTGCTATGCAGAAAAAGTGAAATTATTTTTTTTTTCATTTTGGAACATAAACAAATTTTATTAGTTGTCAGTTTATATAAAAATATAAATAAAATTAGGTTTTTCAGTCTGCTCTAAATATGTATATATACCGGGTGAGTTTTTTTTATCTTTAGACATTCTTATAACTCAAAAATAGTGCAATATATGGAGAAAAGATTCAAATAAAAGTTTGTTTATATCGAGGGTGAAAATAAACTACGCTATTGTTTGTCGAAATAGAACAAGCTTTCAAGGGTGTCAAGTTATGTTTTTTTAAATACAACCCTATAATTTTATATCTGTGTACTTAATCTATAAAAAAAAAAACTGAACAAATTTCATAAGAAATATTTTATTATAGGAGATCCAATAAACAAAATACGTGGATCAATTATATCTAAAAAAATTGTTAATAATTGTATTTCAACAATTATTATTATCAAATAATAATTATTAAATAAATAAACATTAAATCGAAAAGTCACAACAATGAAAATAAATGTTTAGAATGATATTAATACTTCGTTATACTCAGATTTAAGAGAATATTTTCTACTTAATAGAAATTGTTAAAATTCTTGACTTTAAAAAAGTTTATTTGTCGTTTCAATGTAGTAGATAATTTTATTGTATTACCATGAAAAAATGGAGCATTTTTTTGTTGAAGACAGAATTAAAATGGTCTTAATTTATGCAGTGAATGTGGAATAAGTGTTATGGGGTTGCTATTTAAATTTTAATATCGAGCGTTTTCCTGATAGGAATACACCCGCAGAAGCTTCATTTTATTGTGTTGTAAAATCTGTTAAAAAAAACGGGAAATGTAAATGCTATGAAGAAACTCGAGAGGGGCCAATATAAAGATTTAAATAGTATCCCATTAAAGAAAGAGCATTTTTTAACAGAACTAGAGATAATCAAAGAAATAGCTATAAATAATGGTTATGAAAGCAATTTAATAGATCAAATATTAAAAGGTAAAATTCAAAAATCAAATTTAAATTTAATCTATTCACAAAATTCCCAAATTAACGATCTGCCAAAACTAATATTACCATATTATGGTAAGATGTCAGAAAAAATAAACCATAAATTAAAATCTTTAGGGTACGCGACAATCTTTAGATCACCATATACATTAGGAAGTGAATTAAGTCAAATTAAAGATTAAATTCCGAAAAATGAAAAATCCGGTGTATATAAATTGACATGCCAAGATTGCAATGCAACTTATATAGGAAAAACGGAAAGAAATTTATCCATTAGGATCAATGAACACAAGAGAGCCTACAAATTAAAATATGAAAATTATGCATTTGCAGAGCATTTAAATGCTAATAATCATAGTTTTCCAGATCAATCCAAAATTAAATTGATCAAAGAAGTCAATGACCCCTTAATTCTTTCTTTAAAAGAATCCATTGAAATTTTAAAATCCCTGGAAAAAAGCCCAATTGAATCTTTAAATGAAAAACTAGAAATTATCAATGACACTTTTTTAAAAACATTCCATTCATTCAGGTAAAACTCATTAGAAAAAGCCTAAACAAAAGAGCAACCCAGATATTGAGCCAGTTATATTCTAATCTCCCAAGAAGAAACATGAAGAAAAAGACATTATATATTTTTCAAAATTTTCTATGTATAAATCTTAATTTGTAACTAATTTGAAATATTTGTGATAGACTGATGATGAAGGCAATGCCTTCGAAACTATAGTCTCTAGAAATAATTAAAAATTATTTTATTTAAAAAACAGAAGACTCTCTCATTTTATTTTATTTTTAACCTAAAATAAAAACAATTCTGTTACCATCGACAGTAAAATCTTTTATTCAACTAATAACAATATAAATAAATTGGAACTAGAACTCATACAGAAGATTTGCGATACACTCTGGAATGTCTCAAAACAGTGTAGAAAAATGATTAAATAAATAATTACATGCTATCATTTGTCATATTTTAAGCTGGAAAAGTATAAGCAAAATATCCTTAAAAACCATCTGAGAGCAGTGGTCGATGTTATTTTTATGAGAATATGGACTTCAAAAGTTCATTTTTGCTTGTTTATAAAATGGTAGGTAGGTCCACTAAAAATTAAATTTGAATTATTTGCTATTTTCTAACTAAATTACATTTTTCTATTGTTCATACAATTAAGATTGGACTCTGAAAGAATGAAAAATATCTTTAGATTTTCAATATTTAATATTTAAAAGTTTGAAATTATTTTAATATTTTTAAATAAATGGTTGAGGCAGGCTTAAACCATTAGAGACTCAAACGAATATCTTTTTGATTTTAAAAATTGGCTTTTTAACAATTAATATTTTCATTAAGCCTATTATACATGTTTTTAGTTCCTTAATCTATATTTTTTTGAATTTCACCCCTCTCATACTGAACTTTGAACCTGTTGATTCTAGCGACGCCTTGCGGTAAGATTCTGTAGTATAACGCCATCTTTATATATCATCTACCTATGGAGCCCACTCATTGTGGAATTCCATTTGAAACTGTTTCTTTTCTTACTTATAAGAAATTTTATAGAAGATATTGTTATATTTTGCGTTCTTTATTGATAAAATAACTCAAAATGATTTCTTTTGCTGATACTCAAAAGGTGGGTGATATATATTTATTTATTTTTTTAAAATTCCAAATAACTTTTAATTACTTTTCATCATATATTAATTAATTAATGCATTTAATGTTTTTAGAAAGAAAATTTATTCAAAAAGTTAAAGACAATTGGAGAAGAATTAGCGAGACTTAATCAATTAAAATCAACTGTAAGTACAAAATATCAAAAGTTTTAATTATTTTTTTATTAATATTGTAATTTTTTAAATAATTAAATGCTATCATTTCTCATATTTTCAGCTGGAAAAGTCTAAGCAAAATATCCTTAAAAAACATCTGAGAGCAGTGGTCGAGGATTCTTATTATGAAATTTCGGACTTCAAAAGTGCATTTTTGCGTATTTATAAAATGGTAGGTCCCATGAAAAGTGAATTTGAATTTTTTGCCATTTTCTAACTAAATTACATTTTTCTATTTTTCATACAATTAAGATTTGACTCTTAAAGTATAAAAAATGTCTTTAGATTTTAAATTGAAATAATTTTTTAATTAATGTTTCGTAAATCAAGTTTATAAACTTTAAGGAAAACATATTTTTAATCTACTATTTTTTTTTTTTTTATTTTTTAGGACTCTCAATGCACTGATGACCTATACATTTTATTGGAAATCAAAACGAAAACACAAGAAGAAATTGCAATCCTCCGTGAATAAGGAAATCAAAAAAACAACTCTTTCTAGAATAAATGAGACATTTACTTTTAACATTGTAAATTATACATATTACTATTATGCTAATTGTAAATATTTTTTATATTATCATACCTACTTTAATTAATTATTTTTTAACTGAATTTATAAGTAATGTAAAATAATTGTAAATATTTTAAATAATAACATTTTTCTTTATATTTCTAACAATTTTTTTATTACTTTCATTCATATTCCTATAAATGTTTAGTTTTTATTCTGAATATAATTTCATTTTCATATTCGTATTTGTACCAGAAGATTTTAAGAAACAGATTCACTTAAAATTATGAAACAATTTTAAATTGTAACCGCATCTTTAAACAAATTTAATATTTCTAATATTTTCAATTTATACAATACGGACCTCTTAGTTTGTATCAGAAGCTGCTCGCCTCTAGTCCCATTATCCGAATTTAGAATTAAAATGAGATTTATTCATTATTATGAAAATTTAATTTTTTGACAATATTTTCTTTCTCAAAATTCAAGTTTTAATAAAAATTGTATGAATCTAATTACATCTAATTAGTTTCCATTGAATATTTATTTTTCCAAATATTGCTATGCATAAAAAGTGAAATTATTTATTTTTTCATTTTGGAACATAAACAAATTTTATTAGTTGTCAGTTTATATAAAAATATAAATAAAATTAGGTTTTTCAGTCTGCTCTAAATATGTATATATACCGGGTGAGTTTTTTTTATCTTTAGACATTCTTATAACTCAAAAATAGTGCAATATATGGAGAAAAGATTCAAATAAAAGTTTGTTTATATCGAGGGTGAAAATAAACTACGCTATTGTTTGTCGAAATAGAACAAGCTTTCAAGGGTGTCAAGTTATGTTTTTTTAAATACAACCCTATAATTTTATATCTGTGTACTTAATCTATAAAAAAAAAACTGAACAAATTTCATAAGAAATATTTTATTATAGGAGATCCAATAAACAAAATACGTGGATCAATTATATCTAAAAAAATTGTTAATAATTGTATTTCAACAATTATTATTATCAAATAATAATTATTAAATAAATAAACATTAAATCGAAAAGTCACAACAATGAAAATAAATGTTTAGAATGATATTAATACTTCGTTATACTCAGATTTAAGAGAATATTTTCTACTTAATAGAAATTGTTAAAATTCTTGACTTTAAAAAAGTTTATTTGATTAAGATTTGACTCTTAAAGTATAAAAATGTCTTTCGATTT
>JALMQS010000084.1:2808709-2969022 GCA_024734495.1 Forficula auricularia
TTTTTACTTTATCCAATGCAAAGCATGGGTAAAGTATTGTAATCGCTCTCGGGGCAAGCGTGGCTTCAAAGTGTCCTCAGGTAAAAACTACGGAACCCATGGACTCAATTAAAGTCACAAATTGTAGTATTCAATTAGGTTGAATTTTAGCACGTGACGGTTTTGCCAAAAATTACAAGGGGTCTCGTCGAGAGGCCAAAAAGTGCGATTTTTTCATTTAGTGCGTGCGGATGTATGTATGGATGGATGTATGTTATCGTTTTTTTGGCCCACGATTTTTTCCACACCGTTGCACCGATTGAAATGAAAGTAAAAACCTAGCATTCTTTTAACAAAATCAAGCGCTGATTAGTTTTTGGTACATATCGGCCCACAAACATTAGTACTTTACTTCAGTACTTTTTTAGTTTTTTCTAAATATCTTGAAAATGACTTAACCAATTTTGATGAAATTTAATATCCTAATTAAGTACCTTGGGGACCACAAAAAAGGTTAAATAAAGTTTTTAGTAAAATTATATTTTAAAGTACTTTACTCTAGAACATATTATTATTTCAAATGAATTTGGATAAAGTTTAGCAACGATCCGTTGCAGTTTATTTTTAGAGGTATAGAACCTCGAATTGAAACAAAACACAAGAAAATCGTTCCAATGTCCATCAATTTGGCTTTATTGGAATGATAATTTTATGCCATCAATGTTTAAATATGATTTCGGGCATGTGGCCGCCGCGGCTGGCTCGAACAAATCCAATTCTACAGGTCCAACCTTCAACCACTTTTTCGAGCATATGGGGCCGTATGTTGGCAATAACGCCACGAATGTTGGCTACGTCAACAAGCAAAATTGCCGCATTTGGAGTGAAGAGAATCCACATGAGACCCTTGAGACGCCATTACATCCACAAAAACTGACTGTTTGGTGTGCTCTATGGGCTGGTGGAGTCATTGGGCCATACTTCTTCCGAAATAATGCTGGAGAGTCAGTTACCGTTAATGGAGACCGGTATAGAGCCATGATAACCGACTATTTTGTTCCCGAATTGGATGGCATGAATGTGGATGAGTTGTGGTTCCAACAAGACGGCGCTACATGCCACACAGCGCACGTCACATTCGATGAGCGCATAATTTCGCGGAATGGACCTGTCAATTGGCCACCAAGATCGTGTGATTTGACACCATTGGATTATTTTCTTTGGGGATATGTGAAGTCGCTCGTCTACGCCAACAAACCAGAAACGTTAGGGGACTTGGAAGCCAACATTCGTGGCGTTATTGCCAACATACGGCCCCATATGCTCGAAAAAGTGGTTGAAAATTGGACCTGTAGAATTGGATTTATTCGAGCCAGCCGCGGCGGCCACATGCCCGAAATCATATTTAAACATTAATGGCACAAAATTATCATTCCAATAAAGCCAAATTGATGGACATTAAAACGATTTTCCTGTGTTTCATTTCAATTCGAAGTTCTATACCTCTAAAAAAAACACCCGATACATACTTGCTTAAGAAATATCCATGCTAAAATTTTTTTTTTGATGTTTCACAAAAACTTCGAAATGTTAAGTATGAATGTTGACGAAAATGCATGCAGATGCTTAGGAAAAAATAAATATGTACTTTAAAAATGTAATATGTCGTGAACCCGGGTTCGAATCCGACTTGCAGCAACCAACTAAAATCTGATCCCTGGTAGAGACAAAATTTAAAAAATGGCAAAGTATCGTAAATTGGCTGATACCAACGAAAGTCCGAAAAAGACAAAAAAAAAAATGATAGCCATTATAAATTAATTTAAAATTCCTCCTCTATAAATTAGAGAAAATATTTTTACATGTTCTATTTGCCCAGTTGCCAACATAATGGACTTTATTTCTCCTTATTGCGGGGGGGGGGGGGGCAGCTGACCCTGCCCCAAGAAAGCTGGACACATCTTTTTTGAGACACCTCACCCTTCTCTTATATTTAATATTTAGTTAAATATTTACTTATTTTTATTATTTAAGAAGTATGTACAGGGTGGTCACTCACCAGGAAATCGGGAATTTCAACAATCGGGAAAAAGCCGGGAATTTCGATATATAACCGGGAAAATGGAATTTTTTGAATTGTAAATGACTCATCTTGTGTGTATGCCATAAGCTAAATAAATAAATAATAGAGACAAATCCAGAAACACCCTTATTTTACATCCAAGGTAGTATGAAATAATTAGAACCTGCATTAAATTAACTCAGCTGAGATTGATATTTAATTTTTTTCTTTATCAAAACAATGTATATTTGGTCTCTCTGAATTCTCTTGAAATAGAATCGATAGAAATATCTTGGAAATTCTATGAAAATCCAAAATTCAGACCCTTTGTATTCAGATATTTCAGATTTTTTCGAGGGTGTCAAGTTAAATTTTTTTCTTTATATCAAAACAAATTGTTTCGATTCAAACTCACTAGATTTCAGGGATAAAATTTCAATGCTAGGCGTCACATTAGGGTCTGGAATGACCATATCTCAACCACTGCTAATGCTGCAGCGTGCAAGCAGTCTTCTATTTGAGTCTGGAAACTGTTATGCGCCCGATCAACTTCTTACACTGTATAAGGATCAAATTCGTCCCTGTTGCTCTCATCTGTGGAGGGGTGCCTCCAAGCATTCTCTTGCCACACTGGATGCAATTCAGAAGTGGGCAATTAAACTAATAGGAGACCCGGCTCTAACCAACTCACTCGACTCCCTGGCTCACCGAAGAACCGTTTCTGCCCTTTCCCTGTACTATAGATACTATCATGGTGTCTGTTCAGTCGAGCTGAAATCAATTATCCCCCCTAAAGCCCTCTTTACGAGAAACACGCAGTTTTCGACATCAACACCTTGTATCAAATTTGATAAAATCGAACAAGCGCTTTCGCCAACTTTTTTATCCCTATGACCTCCAGGAACTGGAGAACTCGCTCCACACGCCACCTTCATTCCCGCGACTTATAACCTTCTGCTGTTTAAGACTCGTATCCACAGATACCTTCGACCCCTACCCAGCCCGTAAAATTCCTTCTTCTTCTTTTCACGATGGAGGGGCCAACGCAGCCCTTTAGGGGTTGCACCTTTTTGATGTAACTCCTTCTCTCATCATTTTTTCATTAAAAAAAAAAAAATACCTATATTTGCAGTCTCTAAATACTCTTGTAGTGATAGAATCGATAAAAATATCTTGAGAATTAATAGTTAATGGTCGTAAGATGCGCCTGGGTGGGCAAAAGAAATTTAACGCCCTTTTTCATGATATAAAATTTGCAAATTAAACTAAATAATTAATACACAAAAAGAGAAACAAAGAGGTTGTCCTCTGCTTGATGCATCAACAACCTCTTTGTTTCTCTTTGTGAATCAACTACTCTGCTACTCTCGGCAAAACAAAAACTTTGCATTAACACATCAAAAGTATAGAAATTATTGTTGTGACCCCCAACCCATCAACGGGCCTGGCTACTGCCGTCCTGGAAAATTGACGTTTTACGACCGGAAAATAACCGGTAATTTGAAAATCGTGTTTGAGTGACCACCTTATAATTTAGTAATATTCATAAGTACATATTAAAACATGAATAATAAGTATACCCATATGTAAGAAAACAAGATTAATCTATTTTTTGCCAGCAAATTCGACTCATCTGACCCAGCCGTTAGATGTGGATTTCTTTTATCCACTGAAGATGGCATGGCGAAAGATTTTAGAAGACTGGATAAGGGTAAATTTCCTGGACTTTTAAAAAAACTTATGCAAAAAATAACTGTCTTGGGACCAAACAATTACGACCAGGCTTCAAAAAATGTGGCATTTTTGAATCGACTCCAGATTAGGAAGGCTGCCTTTGGCACCTGAGGCTTCTGAGAGGACGAAAGAAAACCTGACACATCGTTTGTTGAACTTTTAAAATCAATGAGATCTGGGGATGGCAGCAATTCATCAAAAAGAACGAAGGGTGTAAAAATGAATGTCGTAGCAGGATAAAGTGTCGTCAATGATTCATCAACATCAGCTGAGGATGGCATATAAGTCTCCATGATACGGATTCATCTTGTGGGCTTGAAAATAGAATGGAAGTCGTGAAATGTGAAGACAACCCTCCTCCAGAAGAAGTTTCACCTGAATGTGGTAAGGGGAATTCTTCTGTAATTTTAACCAGGGAAATAAATGCCTGCCAAATACCCATTCACTGTCATCCCAGTGACATCAAAATTGGAGAGTGGCTTCTGATGAACTTGTCAGTTAACAGAACAATCCTGGAACATCAACTTCTATAGCCTGAAACCATTTTGGACAAGTAAAATTTATTTCAAAAGGCATTTTCCGGGGACAGACCATCAAGAGATCATCCTGGTTTAAATATTATATGACTTCCAAATGTACCAGCTATTTCAGAATTTGATGTCAATCAAGTAATTGGCAGTTTGAATCCTCCAAAGGAGTATCAGGTAGGCTTGGAGTTGTTTGATATTAATATTTGATGTTTTTTTTTTTTTTTTTTATTAAATTTATAATTTTATAATTGTAATTACATATATAATATAATTTTTTAATCTTTTTTAAAAAGTATTATTGTGTTTTCGCCTGTGAACTAAGCTGATTCATACAGGTGTTTGTATTCACCTGCATATTGAAAAAAACACAGCATATTTAAAAAACAAAAAAAAACATGAATTTTATTCTTATTCTTATTCTGGATAATGAAAGAACCAGCCAAGACCCACATTTCAAGCCATCTTGAGCTTATAAATTATGTGTAGTTTTTTTCGTAATCAAGCTTCAAAGTTGAAAAGTGTTTCTATTCAGTATTCACCCTGTTTTACGGTAATGACAATTTGAAATTTATTTTATATTAGTTTTCTATTTAGAAAATATGCATGTACATATAAGTATTATTTTAAATTAGAAAATAGAAAATCACTTCATTTTAATTATAATAAGTCTTATAAAATATTATAATTAAGTATATAAATATTTTTATTTATTTCTAGAATTTGAAAGCGATGAAAAATTTGATATTTAAACAAACTCAGAAGATGAACAAAATGATTCTAGCAAGAGAGGTAATTTTTAAAAACATTTTTATTTTATTTATTTATTTTTATTTTAATTTCCAAAAACCAAAATCTAAATATTAATATGTACCTACATATGTTTGAAATTTTATTTTTTCATAGTTAAATTTGTTTACTGAATTCCAAGAATCATTTTCTGTGTCTATGTTTTCTGGTGTCGATGGAATTCCCTAGAATGCCCAGGTTAGGCTTAGCGCTTAGTTTTCTGGGTCCTTGGGGAAAATATTAAATGCGGACCCCCCCCCCTCCCCCCCCGTAAAAAATGGAAGAAATTACTCATGAACACAATTTGTTTTAATTTTAAAATTTCTTCACTCCTTCATGGGTAATTATTTATAATTATACAATCAAAATTTTGATAATATTTGGTGGTGGGAATCAATTCCGCCCTGTAGGCATGGCCCTGCTCACACTGCACTCTGTTTATATGAGCCACTAACTGTTAAGAGCTATAAAGGGCCAGGGCCACCGGAATAATCCCCAACCTTAGATATCTTGAGGATGCCATCGACCACCTGCAAATATTTTGATGACATCTGTTGTATACCAGATAGATATAAGTATGAATTTAAAACAAAAAGAAATAATAATTGGGCTTAGTTCAGGTACGAAGAAACCAGGGAAGACCTCATTACCCAATAATACCTATTCTAACATGGACTAGAATAAATTAGATATTAATAATAATTGCTCAAACCAAAATTTTAGATGAGTTACATTATTTCTTGGGTGTGTAGCAATAGTTAATAAATTTATCGATATTAACTTTTAATTGATTTTACTTTATCATTTTCACAGGAAGCGTTTATCCAAACACCAGAAGTAAATCCTTTTAATAAATAAATTTTGAAGGAACCAGTGAAAGAAACAAAAAACTTGCCCTTGCCAATAGAAAATAATAATTTATTAGCAAGCCACAGGGTTCACAAAACTTCAATCATCAACGGACAAACCTGTAATCAGCAAATAGAGGTAAGCATTACCCCTTAATACTCTAAAACAGCGCTTCTTAAACTTTTTTAATTGGCGACCCCATTTTGACCGTTAAGTCATTTTTGCCCCGTTTTGCTACAACAAAATTCAGTTTCGCGACCCATAGTTAAAGAAGCACTGCTCTAAAAGATGGAGAGCTAGTGAATTTTTTGGACGATTATTTCAGAATGGAAATAACATATCTAAAGGGTGTCCCAAAATTCATGCAAGAAGTAATTTTGATAGAAAAAACACAGGTTTTTAATTACAAATTGTAATTTTTTTATTGATTCACAAATTATACTGTATAGAGTTATGTATGGAATGGCGAAGAAAGTTGGTTGAATAGATTATGGAACAATAAGTGGATGCTGATTTTTCGAACAAATCATCTTCAGCGATGAGGCTCATTTTGATCTTGATGGCTTTGTTAATCGACAAAATTGTTCAGAAAATCCACGAATGATTGTTGAGAAACAACATATCCACATCGTGTCACTGTTTGCGTGATTTTGGGCCGGAGGCATCATCTTTGAAAATGCGGCTGGTCAGGCAATAACAGTTAATCTATCGCGACATGATAATCCAGTTTTTTGTGCCTCAATTGCAAGATATGGATGTGGAAATGGTTTCAACAAGACGGTGCCACATGCCATACAGCCCGAGAAATAATTCAATTACTACATGAGTCATTTCCGGCTGCATTTTCCGTTTTGGTGATCAGAATTGGCCGCCCAGATCATGCGATTTTAACGCCTTTGGACTTTTTGAACACTAAGGTTTATGCCAACAACCTCTCGACCACCCACGCCTTTAATGAGGAAATTGACCGCCGTATCAACGAAATTAAGCCACATTGCGCAAAAAGATCATGGAAAATTTCGACAAAAGAGTCCGTATGTTCCAGTAAAGCCCCGGGAGGCCATTTACCCGATATGCTATTCCATACATAATCCTATACTGTATACTTTATTAATCAAAAAATTTACAATTTTTAATTAAAAACCTGTATTTTCTATCAAAATTACTTGCTTGAATTTTGGGGGGGGGGGGGGGGGACACCCTTTAGAATGATCAGCATCCAACCCTAAAGTGAAATTCCTACTCGCCGACTCCATCCATTTTTACGAGTAACAATCCTCAAAAATATTTTTTATCAGTAATCCTAACAATGGAGGATTCTTGTAGAATTTTACAGGCTGATTCTCATGATATTTTTCGATTTTTAACACTGGGTCAGATTTTGAGATGTTTTTGATCAAAACACCGAAAAAGGCAACTTTAGTCTATTTTTGAGACGCCTTAAATATGAAACGCCAATATTTGAAATCAAAATATTTTGTTCCCTTATTATAATAGAAAAAGCTTCCTCTTGATTTTCAGTGCTTGTTTTTCAGCTCAATTAGAACTCGATTTATAACTAAAAACTAAAACCAAATGTTCTATATATGTTATAAGTAGATTCTAATGAAAGGCAGTCCAAATTATTTAAATATTTTATTCAAATTCCGACTTTTCGGAGACCTTTTCTCTCCTTCTTCATGGTATTGAATAGTTGTTGATGGCTGAGTACACTCCCATTTGTCTCTCTTTTCAGTGATAACAACAATATTACAATAATTTTCACCATTATATCATAAGTGTACTAGTCCTCACTAGTCCGTCTTTCTAAGAAAATAACAAAATTAAGTTCTATATGTTTATTGTCCTTTAAAAAATGTACTTTCACTTTTTGCTTTAAATCGTGTTATAATTGAGATAAAAGCAAATTGAAAGTCAAAGAGGAAGCTGATTAACTACATCCTCCAACATTATTTTCTGATTTTATGCATTTTTCTTTTTAATTGGAAAAACTGCATCTTAAAACATTTGTTGGTGAAAATAACAATATTTCGACACCAGAAATAACTTTCTACAAGGCAGAATATTTTTAGATAGATTCAATTTTTCGGCCGCCCGATTTTCTTCGCTCGATGAGCGTACTCTCTAGTAAAATAATTTCCGTGTTTCATCTTAGTGTTTTCCGGGGAAACTTGTATCTTTAGTGAAGTTTAGGGAAAGCGGTGTTGGTTTATAGTGAAACATATTAAACACAGGATATATAAACCGTTAAATAATTCCTGTGTTGTATCTTTAGTTTGATTAATAAGTTTCTTTCTCCCTTGAACACACTTTCTCCTGTACACTGTACCTATTTATTACTAATATCATAAATTAATTTTTAATAGAATTTACAATTAATTATATCATAGTCTTTTATTTATGTATTTATTCATTTAGTTTTATTATGAGTTTTAATTTATTTTTGAACAATTTTCGCAGTAGGCGAAAAAAATCATTTTAGGAAGTTATGCTTGTACGAATAAACCTTTTTTAAATTTCAACGGATTTTACGATTAATTTCAATAATTAAATCATTTTTGATCAATTATCTTTCTTGATTATTTATTATTTTACAAATAATTGTACCATTTTGAACATTATATTATATATCACAGATATTTGAATTTAAAATTCAGTTCCGTCTAGAGGCGAGAGATGGCGGTTAAGCGTCTATTTGAATTTCCATTTGATGATATTTTAACAGGAATTATCATTTTTTCAATCTGATTTTATTAATATTATTACTATTATTTTATTAAACATTCTAGTGAAATTGATATGAATAATAAATCCCCGCGTTTTTATTAAAACACAAAAAGAATTTACCTACTTAAGTGCCCTGAGGGACATCAATTGATTGATTAATAAATTCCAAAAAAGATGAAATTTCGTAAAGTGAATTATTTATTTGCTCTGTTTTATTCATATACATCTATAATATCTCATATTTTAAATATTAATACTAAATTGTTTTCCATGTGACACTTACTCATAATCATTTTTTAATATAACAATCAATGATTTTAATTTTCATTGTTTAGTCCATTGTTGATTTATTTTAAAATTAATTTTCTATACTCTGTTACTAATAGTCAATTCATATTTCAGATTTGAAGAAAATCCCTGATCTTAGCTGTTTACCTTTTACCTATATTGCAAGCCAGGGGGATTTCCTTTTCTAATTGGATTCTTCAAAATTCGTATAATTTAGGTAAATATTTATCTTTATTGGATAAAAAATATTTATCTGACCAAAACATAAATGTGAAAAGGGCCAAGCTTGGTACAAACGACGTTCGAGGTTGTCGTTTGTCGCCTTCAAAAGAGTTGAACAACAGGTCCCAAGTTCACATTGGTTGCTTTAATCATAGCTATAGGAATGTAGAATAGGGAAGAGCTTGCAAGACCCGCCCACGCCAAAAAAAATGTTGACTGAAATTTATTAGGCTGTATGAGGAAAAGTTGCCACCATAATTGTAATCATGTGTGTGAAATTTAAACTTCCTACCATGCAATCTTAAGGTGTCCCTTGCCTTTTGGGACTTTTTTCAGATTTTTGTTTGTTCCAAAACCATGGGTCCCATGGAAAATTTAACTCTACTGAAATAAAAGAGCATAGAATTTCGCTTTGAATAACCTACTGATAAGCGAACAACAGGAGTTCAGACACACCTGATCGTCAAAGATAGGCAAGTTTTAGTAATTCAAAGTGGATTGATTTCACAGGATCACATAGTTCACTAAGAAGACCTCATATAGTTGCCACTTGACAAAAAATGATTGCGAAAGTTTTATCTTAATTGGACAACAGTAACCCGTTTCGCAATGAAGTTGAAGTTATTCAAAAACTGCAAAATTTCAGTTTTTCATTTTTAAAATGAAAAACCACTATCCTAAAAACTTGATTATTGTCTCAATTTTTAGAAAAGTAGTTAGAATTTTTAGATTTGAAGATATCCAGAATTTTCCAAGACAGGACATGATCCGACCTTATTGCGTCACAGGTTACGGTTGTCTACTAAGAAAATTTCCTGATGCTTAATCTCTATAATATAAAATTAATTAGTTAAAAGAGAAATGACAAAGCCAATTTTAGATTAATAATGTCTCGTGCTGCAATAAGGTTTTGATCATGTCATGTCGGAAAATTCTGGATATTTTCAAATCTAAAAGTTTTAACAAAAAAGTGGCTCAAGTTAAGCTTCAAATACTAACAAAATTTCTTAGAAAATGAGACAAGAACAAATTTCATTTTATGAATGAAAAACAGCAATTTTTTCAACCTCATTGCGGCACGGGTTACCTTTGTCCAATTAAGATGAATGATCTCGTTTTAGCCAATTGGTAACAATTCTGGGGTCAGCGACGCAAAAATTTGAAGAGATGTTTCTGTGACCACCTAATGAGCATAATTCACTTTGGTAAAAATTGCCTATCTTTGACGATCGATTGTGGGTTAAACGGCTGAAGCAATTTTAACTTATAAGTAGATTATTCGACGCGTAATGTTATGCTCTTTCACGATAAGAGTAAAATTCTTCGTAGGACGCATGATTTTTGGATTATAGACAAAATATGAAAAAAGTCCACAATTTTTTAGTCCCTCAAAAATTTAGCACCACCCAGAAACCGTCGAAAACTCATATAACTCTTATTTGGAATGCTTAATGTCGATTAAAATTATTTCCAGCTTGTGCAATGTGCATTTTTTCGGTCGTTTTCAGAAAGAAATCATCAGTCAGGTTCAAAAGTGCATTCGCGAATAGCCGGCGCAATACGCTCTTGAAGGGGCACCCAAGATAGAATTTGATTTAGCTGAGATTTCCTATTATAAATAGACTTTGTATTAGGCAACTTTTCCGATACGATTGATTTTATTTTTTCACTCCACCCTAATGTACCTACAACATTCTTCATTTAATTTAAAAGAAAATTTGTTCGTTCTTTGATATCAATAAATAATATAGTCAATAAATTACGTTTAACATGATGAAATTTAATACAAGCTTAAAATTTAGCTTTGATAGTTGTTCTATTTTATACTACAAATAATTTAGTTGGTTATAAAACTTCTACAAGAAAATTCACAATCAAAGTATGAACAAATCAATTGAAGAACGTTGTACATTCCTATGATTTAAGCAACTGCTATGGTACTTGTGATCCGTTTAGATATAGATATATTAGGTATTAAACCAAGCACTTCTGATAAAACTATAAAGACAACAGCTTTGAAGGTCGAAAAGTCACAGAAATTTAGATAAATATTAACAAATATCCATAATGCTTTTTCTATATAAAAATATTATTATCAATTAAAATCGGTCATTTCAAAAACCACCCAAGTCACACAATCAGAACTTTTAAGAAATCAATAAAATTGTGTAATTCACAAGTAAACGAATTTACAAGGAATTTTTCGGGCTAAAATAGCGTTTATGAATATCAACAATCTTATAACTGAATAAATAATAAATTAAAAAAACAAAAAAAAAACAGATAAACTATTCTTGACTTAAGTTGTTTTATCAAGAAACAGGGTTAGGTGGTATTAAATATGAACAAAAACAAAAATGATGATAATTGTGTCGTTTAAGCAATGAACGACGACTTCAGGGTACTGTTTGAAGAGAAAGGAATTTACTGACATGCATGGTTTTTACTCAGATTATGGGTTTACCTTTAAGAAAACAATGCAATAAACCATGTTTTGAAAATCTTGACTTGTGTGGTTTTTGAAATGACCGATTCAATTTTACTCAGGCTAAAATTTGTTTCATATTTTTATCTTTAAAAATTTTAATTTATCATAGGGTTTGAAAATTCATACCAGCAACCTTTAAACTCTCCCCCCTCCCTACTATCATATGTACAGTCGCAGACAATTCGTAGTGAACCTTTGAAAAACCGTTTGTTTATTTGAATATATTTTCAATAATATAGAACGAGCGTCTTGGTGTGTGCCTTCGGCACGCCTCTACAGCTCGGCCCTCCGGGCAGGTGGCCTCAGGCAGCGTCTCGGCTTTTGATTATTAGGTCTATAAAATATATTTGTAATATTTTGCCCCCTCTTTCGCCCCCACGCACTCATTTTGGCTATTGATTTTTACAGCATACATTTTATATAGTCCTAAAAACTAACATTACAAAATTGGATCTATATCGGAGAGAGTATAAATTTTTTTCCCCCACTCACATGTTGGGAGGTTGAAATTATTTTTTAGATATTTGCAAATAAATAACTCTCAGTTTTCTAAAGAGTAAATGTACAAAAAAGCTAAAAATTTCTATATTTTGCCCCCCCCCCCCCCTTTCGTCCCCATACAGTCAATTTTGATAGTTGATTTTTACAGGAATAGTTTCTTAAAGTAATAAAGAATAACTCTACAAAATGTGATCAAGATCGGAGAGAGTTTTAATTTTTGCCCCAACTCACATTTTGGATAGTTGGGAGTCGAATTTCAAAAAAATCCTGAAATTACTTTTTAGATATTTGTATTTAGAATTTGATTAAATAAAAATCAAGTAGATATCTTATCGTTCTTAATTGAAAATGCATAATAAGTGTAAACACATTGCAAAGATATTTTGCACCTTTTGACCCTTTAGGGGTCGAATTTCAAAAAATCCTGAAATTAGTTTTTAGATATTTTAATTTAGTATTTTTATAAGTAAAAATCAAATAGATATTTTATCGTCCTTAAGAGATATCGCATAATCAGTGAAAACACACTTTGCACCTTTTGACCCCCTTAGGGGTTGTATTTCAAAAAATCCTTTCTTAGTGAGCCCCTATGTCATAGATGTAATATCCTCTCCAAATTTCATGTTTCTATGTCCAGTGGTTCTGACTGTTTTGATGATGAGTGAGTGAGTGTATCGGGCAAAGAATTTTATATATATAGATAATCATTATCAGTCTTTTAAATATAACTATCACAAGAAATAATTAAAAATTATTTTATTTAAAAAACAGAAGACTCTCTCATTTTATTTTATTTTTAACCTAAAACTATCACAATATATAATATTAAATTATTAATATATTTTTGAATAAAAATAAAATAAATAAACAAATTGTATTATTTTTAATAATGTTTTCTTTAGCATAATTAAAGTTCTTATATGTATATGTAACAAGACTGAAGCATGGAATGTTTTGAAAATGGTGGAGCTTCTCTATATAGACTCTCTCCCTCCCTACTATTATATGTACAGTCGCAGACAATTCGTAGTGAACCTTTGAAAAACCGTTTGTTTATTTGAATATATTTTCAATAATATATAGAATAATCATTATCAGTCTTTTAAATATAACTATCACAATATATAATATTAAATTATTAATATATTTTTGAATAAAAATAAAATAAATAAACAAATTGTATTATTTTTAATAATGTTTTATTTAGCATAATTAAAGTTCTTATATGTATTGTTTAAATGAATATTATAACATATTTATTACTTTAAATAGTTTAAGTTTTCCCCCTTAACTCTCATGTCTATTTGCATTTTTCATATAGATCTTAACAATGCTTTTTAATATCACTCGGCAACATACAGCTAAAATATACTTTAATCATGCTATATATCTTAATTTACACAAATCAATTATTATATCGCCTTTATTAATACAATTGTTTATTATTTTTCAGATACATTATTCTTAATTATGGAATGGAGCTGTTAAAAATTGTTCACTCTCTTAAATGCATTTGTTTTCTATTTAAAATTAAACTCTATCTACAAAAATTGTTTTCAATCTGAAGACAAAATTTGACAGATCTATATCTTAGCAGGATTATACCTAGAAAGGTATTTTTTCCATATCTATTAATACTAAAAAATATTTAATAAGAATTTCTTTCTTTTCTAAATTGATTAGACTCCCATATATGTTAGCTCTAAGTTTGAATATAACCATATTTTAATGTTATTTTTTTATTTTGCCGAGAGTAGCAGGATTGTTGTTACATTCATATAGAGAAACAGAAATGTTGTCTTCTGCCTGAGGCAATTAAACATACACACGTCTATAAGTATATCAAAAATATAAACATGTGTCTATGTTTAATTGGATTAAGCAGAGGACAGCCTCTCTGTTACTCATTATGAATATTACATGCCTCTGTGATCTTAAATAAAGACTTATAAAAAAACTTATTAGAAATATTTTTAAAAATAAATAATGAGTTCAAATTGAATAAATTAATAAATAAAAAAGTTTAAGATATATTTAGAATGCGTTTTATTTACAATAACAATGATATAAATTTGAGCATATTACATAAATACATATTTGAATATATAAATCGGATAAATTTTAGTCATACAAAATAAATTTTTAAATAATTGTGATTTACAATCTAAATTTTTTCTTTTTCATTGAGGGATTAGACAATTTACTATTTACATTTTTATTATTGAAATTAAGAGTATTTACTCTACGTTTTAATTCCTTAACTTTATTTGTTATTGTAATCTTGATATTAACCATATAATTAAAATTCCGGGAAATCGTTCATTCTTTGTTGAATATTATTTGAAATAGAGTTGTGTGAATGTTTATAGAAAATAAAATAATAGAGATTTTTATACAAATTATGTAGAAGTATTTACAAATGTGAATGGAAAATTAATCTAACAATAGCTACAAATAATTAAATGTCAAAGGAAGATTAACATCGGATATTTTTTTCCATTTTTGCCTTCTTTTATTTCCGCGACTGTTTTTAGAGTAAAACTTGTTGTCATTGAAATTTTGACTTTTTTTCATTGTTCCATTTTCTTCTATATTATTAAATGATTCTTTCTCATTAAATTGTTGTACTGTATCTATTAACACATCATAATGTCCCGAATTGTGCAGTCCTGAAAATCGAAAACGACATACCGGTCCTTCTCCAAATACAGCATCGAGTTTGCCGTTACGATATATTTCAATGCGTAATGGATATAAGCGTCCTGCAGCAATTAGCTCGCAGACCGAACCGTATGTTCGAGATTGAATCATTTCCTCTCTATAAATTTTTTTATTTTGAAAAGGTTCTCCATATCTATTAACAGACCATGCCTGTAATTCTTCCCAGTGTTTAGACACGTATTCAACAATTTGAGCCCTAATCCGGTTAGTTTGCTCCGTATTGATAGTCTTATATAAAGAATACGCTATTGAATGAAACAAACAGCTTCCATCTCTAGGCATGGAAATAACTCTGCTAGATGTTTCTGTGTTGATCACACTTAATTCCGTATTTGAAGTCATTTTTAAATTTTAAATTCTTGCAGAAAACCCAAAAATATAAATGTTTTTGAATCTAGTATTTATATTAAAACGTTAACTTAGTATATGCAACTTTTTCACTCTCTCACAAATTAGTAAAATATTTGCAAAATATATAACAAACTTATACGACACAGAACAAGACTGAAGCATGGAATGTTTTGAAAATGGTGGAGCTTCTCTATATAGACTCTCCCCCCCTCCCTACTATTATATGTACAGTCGCAGACAATTCGTAGTGAACCTTTGAAAAACCGTTTGTTTATTTGAATATATTTTCAATAATATATAGAATAATCATTATCAGTCTTTTAAATATAACTATCACAATATATAATATTAAATTATTAATATATTTTTGAATAAAAATAAAATAAATAAACAAATTGTATTATTTTTAATAATGTTTTATTTAGCATAATTAAAGTTCTTATATGTATTGTTTAAATGAATATTATAACATATTTATTACTTTAAATAGTTTAAGTTTTCCCCCTTAACTCTCATGTCTATTTGCATTTTTCATATAGATCTTAACAATGCTTTTTAATATCACTCGGCAACATACAGCTAAAATATACTTTAATCATGCTATATATCTTAATTTACACAAATCAATTATTATATCGCCTTTATTAATACAATTGTTTATTATTTTTCAGATACATTATTCTTAATTATGGAATGGAGCTGTTAAAAATTGTTCACCCTCTTAAATGCATTTGTTTTCTATTTAAAATTAATCTCTATCTACAAAAATTGTTTTCAATCTGAAGACAAAATTTGACAGATCTATATCTTAGCAGGATTATACCTACAAAGGTATTTTTTCCATATCTATTAATACTAAAAAATATTTAATAAGAATTTCTTTCTTTTCTAAATTGATAAGACTCCCATATATGTTAGCTCTAAGTTTGAATATAACCATATTTTAATGTTATTTTTTTATTTTGCCGAGAGTAGCAGGATTGTTGTTACATTCATATAGAGAAACAGAAATGTTGTCTTCTGCCTGAGGCAATTAAACATACACACGTCTATAAGTATATCAAAAATATAAACATGTGTCTATGTTTAATTGGATTAAGCAGAGGACAGCCTCTCTGTTACTCATTATGAATATTACATGCCTCTGTGATCTTAAATAAAGACTTATAAAAAAACTTATTAGAAATATTTTTAAAAATAAATAATGAGTTCAAATTGAATAAATTAATAAATAAAAAAGTTTAAGATATATTTAGAATGCGTTTTATTTACAATAACAATGATATAAATTTGAGCATATTACATAAATACATATTTGAATATATAAATCGGATAAATTTTAGTCATACAAAATAAATTTTTAAATAATTGTGATTTACAATCTAAATTTTTTCTTTTTCATTGAGGGATTAGACAATTTACTATTTACATTTTTATTATTGAAATTAAGAGTATTTACTCTACGTTTTAATTCCTTAACTTTATTTGTTATTGTAATCTTGATATTAACCATATAATTAAAATTCCGGGAAATCGTTCATTCTTTGTTGAATATTATTTGAAATAGAGTTGTGTGAATGTTTATAGAAAATAAAATAATAGAGATTTTTATACAAATTATGTAGAAGTATTTACAAATGTGAATGGAAAATTAATCTAACAATAGCTACAAATAATTAAATGTCAAAGGAAGATTAACATCGGATATTTTTTTCCATTTTTGCCTTCTTTTATTTCCGCGACTGTTTTTAGAGTAAAACTTGTTGTCATTGAAATTTTGACTTTTTTTCATTGTTCCATTTTCTTCTATATTATTAAATGATTCTTTCTCATTAAATTGTTGTACTGTATCTATTAACACATCATAATGTCCCGAATTGTGCAGTCCTGAAAATCGAAAACGACATACCGGTCCTTCTCCAAATACAGCATCGAGTTTGCCGTTACGATATATTTCAATGCGTAATGGATATAAGCGTCCTGCAGCAATTAGCTCGCAGACCGAACCGTATGTTCGAGATTGAATCATTTCCTCTCTATAAATTTTTTTATTTTGAAAAGGTTCTCCATATCTATTAACAGACCATGCCTGTAATTCTTCCCAGTGTTTAGACACGTATTCAACAATTTGAGCCCTAATCCGGTTAGTTTGCTCCGTATTGATAGTCTTATATAAAGAATACGCTATTGAATGAAACAAACAGCTTCCATCTCTAGGCATGGAAATAACTCTGCTAGATGTTTCTGTGTTGATCACACTTAATTCCGTATTTGAAGTCATTTTTAAATTTTAAATTCTTGCAGAAAACCCAAAAATATAAATGTTTTTGAATCTAGTATTTATATTAAAACGTTAACTTAGTATATGCAACTTTTTCACTCTCTCACAAATTAGTAAAATATTTGCAAAATATATAACAAACTTATACGACACAGAACAAGACTGAAGCATGGAATGTTTTGAAAATGGTGGAGCTTCTCTATATAGACTCTCCCCCCCTCCCTACTATTATATGTACAGTCGCAGACAATTCGTAGTGAACCTTTGAAAAACCGTTTGTTTATTTGAATATATTTTCAATAATATATAGAATAATCATTATCAGTCTTTTAAATATAACTATCACAATATATAATATAAAATTATTAATATATTTTTGAATAAAAATAAAATAAATAAACAAATTGTATTATTTTTAATAATGTTATATTTAGCGTAATTAAAGTTCTTATATGTATTGTTTAAATGAATATTATAACATATTTATTACTTTAAATAGTTTAAGTTTTCCCCCTTAACTCTCATGTCTATTTGCATTTTTTATATAGATCTTAACAATGCTTTTTAATATCACTCGGCAACATACATCCAAAATATACTTTAATCATGCTATATATCTTAATTTACACAAATCAATTATTATATCGCCTTTATTAATACAATTGTTTATTATTTTTCAGATACATTATTCTTAATTATGGAATGGAGCTGTTAAAAATTGTTCACCCTCTTAAATGCATTTGTTTTCTATTTAAAATTAATCTCTATCTACAAAAATTGTTTTCAATCTGAAGACAAAATTTGACAGATCTATATCTTAGCAGGATTATACCTACAAAGGTATTTTTTCCATATCTATTAATACTAAAAAATATTTAATAAGAATTTCTTTCTTTTCTAAATTGATAAGACTCCCATATATGTTAGCTCTAAGTTTGAATATAACCATATTTTAATGTTATTTTTTTATTTTGCCGAGAGTAGCAGGATTGTTGTTACATTCATATAGAGAAACGAAATGTTGTCTTCTGCCTGAGGCAATTAAACATACACACGTCTATAAGTATATCAAAAATATAAACATGTGTCTATGTTTAATTGGATTAAGCAGAGGACAGCCTCTCTGTTACTCATTATGAATATTACATGCCTCTGTGATCTTAAATAAAGACTTATAAAAAAACTTATTAGAAATATTTTTAAAAATAAATAATGAGTTCAAATTGAATAAATTAATAAATAAAAAAGTTTAAGATATATTTAGAATGCGTTTTATTTACAATAACAATGATATAAATTTGAGCATATTACATAAATACATATTTGAATATATAAATCGGATAAATTTTAGTCATACAAAATAAATTTTTAAATAATTGTGATTTACAATCTAAATTTTTTCTTTTTCATTGAGGGATTAGACAATTTACTATTTACATTTTTATTATTGAAATTAAGAGTATTTACTCTACGTTTTAATTCCTTAACTTTATTTGTTATTGTAATCTTGATATTAACCATATAATTAAAATTCCGGGAAATCGTTCATTCTTTGTTGAATATTATTTGAAATAGAGTTGTGTGAATGTTTATAGAAAATAAAATAATAGAGATTTTTATACAAATTATGTAGAAGTATTTACAAATGTGAATGGAAAATTAATCTAACAATAGCTACAAATAATTAAATGTCAAAGGAAGATTAACATCGGATATTTTTTTCCATTTTTGCCTTCTTTTATTTCCGCGACTGTTTTTAGAGTAAAACTTGTTGTCATTGAAATTTTGACTTTTTTTCATTGTTCCATTTTCTTCTATATTATTAAATGATTCTTTCTCATTAAATTGTTGTACTGTATCTATTAACACATCATAATGTCCCGAATTGTGCAGACCTGAAAATCGAAAACGACATACCGGTCCTTCTCCAAATACAGCATCGAGTTTGCCGTTACGATATATTTCAATGCGTAATGGATATAAGCGTCCTGCAGCAATTAGCTCGCAGACCGAACCGTATGTTCGAGATTGAATCATTTCCTCTCTATAAATTTTTTTATTTTGAAAAGGTTCTCCATATCTATTAACAGACCATGCCTGTAATTCTTCCCAGTGTTTAGACACGTATTCAACAATTTGAGCCCTAATCCGGTTAGTTTGCTCCGTATTGATAGTCTTATATAAAGAATACGCTATTGAATGAAACAAACAGCTTCCATCTCTAGGCATGGAAATAACTCTGCTAGATGTTTCTGTGTTGATCACACTTAATTCCGTATTTGAAGTCATTTTTAAATTTTAAATTCTTGCAGAAAACCCAAAAATATAAATGTTTTTGAATCTAGTATTTATATTAAAACGTTAACTTAGTATATGCAACTTTTTCACTCTCTCACAAATTAGTAAAATATTTGCAAAATATATAACAAACTTATACGACACAGAACAAGACTGAAGCATGGAATGTTTTGAAAATGGTGGAGCTTCTCTATATAGACTCTCTCCCTCCCTACTATTATATGTACAGTCGCAGACAATTCGTAGTGAACCTTTGAAAAACCGTTTGTTTATTTGAATATATTTTCAATAATATATAGAATAATCATTATCAGTCTTTTAAATATAACTATCACAATATATAATATAAAATTATTAATATATTTTTGAATAAAAATAAAATAAATAAACAAATTGTATTATTTTTAATAATGTTATATTTAGCGTAATTAAAGTTCTTATATGTATTGTTTAAATGAATATTATAACATATTTATTACTTTAAATAGTTTAAGTTTTCCCCCTTAACTCTCATGTCTATTTGCATTTTTTATATAGATCTTAACAATGCTTTTTAATATCACTCGGCAACATACATCCAAAATATACTTTAATCATGCTATATATCTTAATTTACACAAATCAATTATTATATCGCCTTTATTAATACAATTGTTTATTATTTTTCAGATACATTATTCTTAATTATGGAATGGAGCTGTTAAAAATTGTTCACCCTCTTAAATGCATTTGTTTTCTATTTAAAATTAATCTCTATCTACAAAAATTGTTTTCAATCTGAAGACAAAATTTGACAGATCTATATCTTAGCAGGATTATACCTACAAAGGTATTTTTTCCATATCTATTAATACTAAAAAATATTTAATAAGAATTTCTTTCTTTTCTAAATTGATAAGACTCCCATATATGTTAGCTCTAAGTTTGAATATAACCATATTTTAATGTTATTTTTTTATTTTGCCGAGAGTAGCAGGATTGTTGTTACATTCATATAGAGAAACGAAATGTTGTCTTCTGCCTGAGGCAATTAAACATACACACGTCTATAAGTATATCAAAAATATAAACATGTGTCTATGTTTAATTGGATTAAGCAGAGGACAGCCTCTCTGTTACTCATTATGAATATTACATGCCTCTGTGATCTTAAATAAAGACTTATAAAAAAACTTATTAGAAATATTTTTAAAAATAAATAATGAGTTCAAATTGAATAAATTAATAAATAAAAAAGTTTAAGATATATTTAGAATGCGTTTTATTTACAATAACAATGATATAAATTTGAGCATATTACATAAATACATATTTGAATATATAAATCGGATAAATTTTAGTCATACAAAATAAATTTTTAAATAATTGTGATTTACAATCTAAATTTTTTCTTTTTCATTGAGGGATTAGACAATTTACTATTTACATTTTTATTATTGAAATTAAGAGTATTTACTCTACGTTTTAATTCCTTAACTTTATTTGTTATTGTAATCTTGATATTAACCATATAATTAAAATTCCGGGAAATCGTTCATTCTTTGTTGAATATTATTTGAAATAGAGTTGTGTGAATGTTTATAGAAAATAAAATAATAGAGATTTTTATACAAATTATGTAGAAGTATTTACAAATGTGAATGGAAAATTAATCTAACAATAGCTACAAATAATTAAATGTCAAAGGAAGATTAACATCGGATATTTTTTTCCATTTTTGCCTTCTTTTATTTCCGCGACTGTTTTTAGAGTAAAACTTGTTGTCATTGAAATTTTGACTTTTTTTCATTGTTCCATTTTCTTCTATATTATTAAATGATTCTTTCTCATTAAATTGTTGTACTGTATCTATTAACACATCATAATGTCCCGAATTGTGCAGACCTGAAAATCGAAAACGACATACCGGTCCTTCTCCAAATACAGCATCGAGTTTGCCGTTACGATATATTTCAATGCGTAATGGATATAAGCGTCCTGCAGCAATTAGCTCGCAGACCGAACCGTATGTTCGAGATTGAATCATTTCCTCTCTATAAATTTTTTTATTTTGAAAAGGTTCTCCATATCTATTAACAGACCATGCCTGTAATTCTTCCCAGTGTTTAGACACGTATTCAACAATTTGAGCCCTAATCCGGTTAGTTTGCTCCGTATTGATAGTCTTATATAAAGAATACGCTATTGAATGAAACAAACAGCTTCCATCTCTAGGCATGGAAATAACTCTGCTAGATGTTTCTGTGTTGATCACACTTAATTCCGTATTTGAAGTCATTTTTAAATTTTAAATTCTTGCAGAAAACCCAAAAATATAAATGTTTTTGAATCTAGTATTTATATTAAAACGTTAACTTAGTATATGCAACTTTTTCACTCTCTCACAAATTAGTAAAATATTTGCAAAATATATAACAAACTTATACGACACAGAACAAGACTGAAGCATGGAATGTTTTGAAAATGGTGGAGCTTCTCTATATAGACTCTCTCCCCTCCCTACTATTATATGTACAGTCGCAGACAATTCGTAGTGAACCTTTGAAAAACCGTTTGTTTATTTGAATATATTTTCAATAATATATAGAATAATCATTATCAGTCTTTTAAATATAACTATCACAATATATAATATAAAATTATTAATATATTTTTGAATAAAAATAAAATAAATAAACAAATTGTATTATTTTTAATAATGTTATATTTAGCGTAATTAAAGTTCTTATATGTATTGTTTAAATGAATATTATAACATATTTATTACTTTAAATAGTTTAAGTTTTCCCCCTTAACTCTCATGTCTATTTGCATTTTTTATATAGATCTTAACAATGCTTTTTAATATCACTCGGCAACATACATCCAAAATATACTTTAATCATGCTATATATCTTAATTTACACAAATCAATTATTATATCGCCTTTATTAATACAATTGTTTATTATTTTTCAGATACATTATTCTTAATTATGGAATGGAGCTGTTAAAAATTGTTCACCCTCTTAAATGCATTTGTTTTCTATTTAAAATTAATCTCTATCTACAAAAATTGTTTTCAATCTGAAGACAAAATTTGACAGATCTATATCTTAGCAGGATTATACCTACAAAGGTATTTTTTCCATATCTATTAATACTAAAAAATATTTAATAAGAATTTCTTTCTTTTCTAAATTGATAAGACTCCCATATATGTTAGCTCTAAGTTTGAATATAACCATATTTTAATGTTATTTTTTTATTTTGCCGAGAGTAGCAGGATTGTTGTTACATTCATATAGAGAAACGAAATGTTGTCTTCTGCCTGAGGCAATTAAACATACACACGTCTATAAGTATATCAAAAATATAAACATGTGTCTATGTTTAATTGGATTAAGCAGAGGACAGCCTCTCTGTTACTCATTATGAATATTACATGCCTCTGTGATCTTAAATAAAGACTTATAAAAAAACTTATTAGAAATATTTTTAAAAATAAATAATGAGTTCAAATTGAATAAATTAATAAATAAAAAAGTTTAAGATATATTTAGAATGCGTTTTATTTACAATAACAATGATATAAATTTGAGCATATTACATAAATACATATTTGAATATATAAATCGGATAAATTTTAGTCATACAAAATAAATTTTTAAATAATTGTGATTTACAATCTAAATTTTTTCTTTTTCATTGAGGGATTAGACAATTTACTATTTACATTTTTATTATTGAAATTAAGAGTATTTACTCTACGTTTTAATTCCTTAACTTTATTTGTTATTGTAATCTTGATATTAACCATATAATTAAAATTCCGGGAAATCGTTCATTCTTTGTTGAATATTATTTGAAATAGAGTTGTGTGAATGTTTATAGAAAATAAAATAATAGAGATTTTTATACAAATTATGTAGAAGTATTTACAAATGTGAATGGAAAATTAATCTAACAATAGCTACAAATAATTAAATGTCAAAGGAAGATTAACATCGGATATTTTTTTCCATTTTTGCCTTCTTTTATTTCCGCGACTGTTTTTAGAGTAAAACTTGTTGTCATTGAAATTTTGACTTTTTTTCATTGTTCCATTTTCTTCTATATTATTAAATGATTCTTTCTCATTAAATTGTTGTACTGTATCTATTAACACATCATAATGTCCCGAATTGTGCAGACCTGAAAATCGAAAACGACATACCGGTCCTTCTCCAAATACAGCATCGAGTTTGCCGTTACGATATATTTCAATGCGTAATGGATATAAGCGTCCTGCAGCAATTAGCTCGCAGACCGAACCGTATGTTCGAGATTGAATCATTTCCTCTCTATAAATTTTTTTATTTTGAAAAGGTTCTCCATATCTATTAACAGACCATGCCTGTAATTCTTCCCAGTGTTTAGACACGTATTCAACAATTTGAGCCCTAATCCGGTTAGTTTGCTCCGTATTGATAGTCTTATATAAAGAATACGCTATTGAATGAAACAAACAGCTTCCATCTCTAGGCATGGAAATAACTCTGCTAGATGTTTCTGTGTTGATCACACTTAATTCCGTATTTGAAGTCATTTTTAAATTTTAAATTCTTGCAGAAAACCCAAAAATATAAATGTTTTTGAATCTAGTATTTATATTAAAACGTTAACTTAGTATATGCAACTTTTTCACTCTCTCACAAATTAGTAAAATATTTGCAAAATATATAACAAACTTATACGACACAGAACAAGACTGAAGCATGGAATGTTTTGAAAATGGTGGAGCTTCTCTATATAGACTCTCCCCCCTCCCTACTATTATATGTACAGTCGCAGACAATTCGTAGTGAACCTTTGAAAAACCGTTTGTTTATTTGAATATATTTTCAATAATATATAGAATAATCATTATCAGTCTTTTAAATATAACTATCACAATATATAATATAAAATTATTAATATATTTTTGAATAAAAATAAAATAAATAAACAAATTGTATTATTTTTAATAATGTTATATTTAGCGTAATTAAAGTTCTTATATGTATTGTTTAAATGAATATTATAACATATTTATTACTTTAAATAGTTTAAGTTTTCCCCCTTAACTCTCATGTCTATTTGCATTTTTTATATAGATCTTAACAATGCTTTTTAATATCACTCGGCAACATACATCCAAAATATACTTTAATCATGCTATATATCTTAATTTACACAAATCAATTATTATATCGCCTTTATTAATACAATTGTTTATTATTTTTCAGATACATTATTCTTAATTATGGAATGGAGCTGTTAAAAATTGTTCACCCTCTTAAATGCATTTGTTTTCTATTTAAAATTAATCTCTATCTACAAAAATTGTTTTCAATCTGAAGACAAAATTTGACAGATCTATATCTTAGCAGGATTATACCTACAAAGGTATTTTTTCCATATCTATTAATACTAAAAAATATTTAATAAGAATTTCTTTCTTTTCTAAATTGATAAGACTCCCATATATGTTAGCTCTAAGTTTGAATATAACCATATTTTAATGTTATTTTTTTATTTTGCCGAGAGTAGCAGGATTGTTGTTACATTCATATAGAGAAACGAAATGTTGTCTTCTGCCTGAGGCAATTAAACATACACACGTCTATAAGTATATCAAAAATATAAACATGTGTCTATGTTTAATTGGATTAAGCAGAGGACAGCCTCTCTGTTACTCATTATGAATATTACATGCCTCTGTGATCTTAAATAAAGACTTATAAAAAAACTTATTAGAAATATTTTTAAAAATAAATAATGAGTTCAAATTGAATAAATTAATAAATAAAAAAGTTTAAGATATATTTAGAATGCGTTTTATTTACAATAACAATGATATAAATTTGAGCATATTACATAAATACATATTTGAATATATAAATCGGATAAATTTTAGTCATACAAAATAAATTTTTAAATAATTGTGATTTACAATCTAAATTTTTTCTTTTTCATTGAGGGATTAGACAATTTACTATTTACATTTTTATTATTGAAATTAAGAGTATTTACTCTACGTTTTAATTCCTTAACTTTATTTGTTATTGTAATCTTGATATTAACCATATAATTAAAATTCCGGGAAATCGTTCATTCTTTGTTGAATATTATTTGAAATAGAGTTGTGTGAATGTTTATAGAAAATAAAATAATAGAGATTTTTATACAAATTATGTAGAAGTATTTACAAATGTGAATGGAAAATTAATCTAACAATAGCTACAAATAATTAAATGTCAAAGGAAGATTAACATCGGATATTTTTTTCCATTTTTGCCTTCTTTTATTTCCGCGACTGTTTTTAGAGTAAAACTTGTTGTCATTGAAATTTTGACTTTTTTTCATTGTTCCATTTTCTTCTATATTATTAAATGATTCTTTCTCATTAAATTGTTGTACTGTATCTATTAACACATCATAATGTCCCGAATTGTGCAGACCTGAAAATCGAAAACGACATACCGGTCCTTCTCCAAATACAGCATCGAGTTTGCCGTTACGATATATTTCAATGCGTAATGGATATAAGCGTCCTGCAGCAATTAGCTCGCAGACCGAACCGTATGTTCGAGATTGAATCATTTCCTCTCTATAAATTTTTTTATTTTGAAAAGGTTCTCCATATCTATTAACAGACCATGCCTGTAATTCTTCCCAGTGTTTAGACACGTATTCAACAATTTGAGCCCTAATCCGGTTAGTTTGCTCCGTATTGATAGTCTTATATAAAGAATACGCTATTGAATGAAACAAACAGCTTCCATCTCTAGGCATGGAAATAACTCTGCTAGATGTTTCTGTGTTGATCACACTTAATTCCGTATTTGAAGTCATTTTTAAATTTTAAATTCTTGCAGAAAACCCAAAAATATAAATGTTTTTGAATCTAGTATTTATATTAAAACGTTAACTTAGTATATGCAACTTTTTCACTCTCTCACAAATTAGTAAAATATTTGCAAAATATATAACAAACTTATACGACACAGAACAAGACTGAAGCATGGAATGTTTTGAAAATGGTGGAGCTTCTCTATATAGACTCTCTCCCCTCCCTACTATTATATGTACAGTCGCAGACAATTCGTAGTGAACCTTTGAAAAACCGTTTGTTTATTTGAATATATTTTCAATAATATATAGAATAATCATTATCAGTCTTTTAAATATAACTATCACAATATATAATATAAAATTATTAATATATTTTTGAATAAAAATAAAATAAATAAACAAATTGTATTATTTTTAATAATGTTATATTTAGCGTAATTAAAGTTCTTATATGTATTGTTTAAATGAATATTATAACATATTTATTACTTTAAATAGTTTAAGTTTTCCCCCTTAACTCTCATGTCTATTTGCATTTTTTATATAGATCTTAACAATGCTTTTTAATATCACTCGGCAACATACATCCAAAATATACTTTAATCATGCTATATATCTTAATTTACACAAATCAATTATTATATCGCCTTTATTAATACAATTGTTTATTATTTTTCAGATACATTATTCTTAATTATGGAATGGAGCTGTTAAAAATTGTTCACCCTCTTAAATGCATTTGTTTTCTATTTAAAATTAATCTCTATCTACAAAAATTGTTTTCAATCTGAAGACAAAATTTGACAGATCTATATCTTAGCAGGATTATACCTACAAAGGTATTTTTTCCATATCTATTAATACTAAAAAATATTTAATAAGAATTTCTTTCTTTTCTAAATTGATAAGACTCCCATATATGTTAGCTCTAAGTTTGAATATAACCATATTTTAATGTTATTTTTTTATTTTGCCGAGAGTAGCAGGATTGTTGTTACATTCATATAGAGAAACGAAATGTTGTCTTCTGCCTGAGGCAATTAAACATACACACGTCTATAAGTATATCAAAAATATAAACATGTGTCTATGTTTAATTGGATTAAGCAGAGGACAGCCTCTCTGTTACTCATTATGAATATTACATGCCTCTGTGATCTTAAATAAAGACTTATAAAAAAACTTATTAGAAATATTTTTAAAAATAAATAATGAGTTCAAATTGAATAAATTAATAAATAAAAAAGTTTAAGATATATTTAGAATGCGTTTTATTTACAATAACAATGATATAAATTTGAGCATATTACATAAATACATATTTGAATATATAAATCGGATAAATTTTAGTCATACAAAATAAATTTTTAAATAATTGTGATTTACAATCTAAATTTTTTCTTTTTCATTGAGGGATTAGACAATTTACTATTTACATTTTTATTATTGAAATTAAGAGTATTTACTCTACGTTTTAATTCCTTAACTTTATTTGTTATTGTAATCTTGATATTAACCATATAATTAAAATTCCGGGAAATCGTTCATTCTTTGTTGAATATTATTTGAAATAGAGTTGTGTGAATGTTTATAGAAAATAAAATAATAGAGATTTTTATACAAATTATGTAGAAGTATTTACAAATGTGAATGGAAAATTAATCTAACAATAGCTACAAATAATTAAATGTCAAAGGAAGATTAACATCGGATATTTTTTTCCATTTTTGCCTTCTTTTATTTCCGCGACTGTTTTTAGAGTAAAACTTGTTGTCATTGAAATTTTGACTTTTTTTCATTGTTCCATTTTCTTCTATATTATTAAATGATTCTTTCTCATTAAATTGTTGTACTGTATCTATTAACACATCATAATGTCCCGAATTGTGCAGACCTGAAAATCGAAAACGACATACCGGTCCTTCTCCAAATACAGCATCGAGTTTGCCGTTACGATATATTTCAATGCGTAATGGATATAAGCGTCCTGCAGCAATTAGCTCGCAGACCGAACCGTATGTTCGAGATTGAATCATTTCCTCTCTATAAATTTTTTTATTTTGAAAAGGTTCTCCATATCTATTAACAGACCATGCCTGTAATTCTTCCCAGTGTTTAGACACGTATTCAACAATTTGAGCCCTAATCCGGTTAGTTTGCTCCGTATTGATAGTCTTATATAAAGAATACGCTATTGAATGAAACAAACAGCTTCCATCTCTAGGCATGGAAATAACTCTGCTAGATGTTTCTGTGTTGATCACACTTAATTCCGTATTTGAAGTCATTTTTAAATTTTAAATTCTTGCAGAAAACCCAAAAATATAAATGTTTTTGAATCTAGTATTTATATTAAAACGTTAACTTAGTATATGCAACTTTTTCACTCTCTCACAAATTAGTAAAATATTTGCAAAATATATAACAAACTTATACGACACAGAACAAGACTGAAGCATGGAATGTTTTGAAAATGGTGGAGCTTCTCTATATAGACTCTCCCCCCTCCCTACTATTATATGTACAGTCGCAGACAATTCGTAGTGAACCTTTGAAAAACCGTTTGTTTATTTGAATATATTTTCAATAATATATAGAATAATCATTATCAGTCTTTTAAATATAACTATCACAATATATAATATAAAATTATTAATATATTTTTGAATAAAAATAAAATAAATAAACAAATTGTATTATTTTTAATAATGTTATATTTAGCGTAATTAAAGTTCTTATATGTATTGTTTAAATGAATATTATAACATATTTATTACTTTAAATAGTTTAAGTTTTCCCCCTTAACTCTCATGTCTATTTGCATTTTTTATATAGATCTTAACAATGCTTTTTAATATCACTCGGCAACATACATCCAAAATATACTTTAATCATGCTATATATCTTAATTTACACAAATCAATTATTATATCGCCTTTATTAATACAATTGTTTATTATTTTTCAGATACATTATTCTTAATTATGGAATGGAGCTGTTAAAAATTGTTCACCCTCTTAAATGCATTTGTTTTCTATTTAAAATTAATCTCTATCTACAAAAATTGTTTTCAATCTGAAGACAAAATTTGACAGATCTATATCTTAGCAGGATTATACCTACAAAGGTATTTTTTCCATATCTATTAATACTAAAAAATATTTAATAAGAATTTCTTTCTTTTCTAAATTGATAAGACTCCCATATATGTTAGCTCTAAGTTTGAATATAACCATATTTTAATGTTATTTTTTTATTTTGCCGAGAGTAGCAGGATTGTTGTTACATTCATATAGAGAAACGAAATGTTGTCTTCTGCCTGAGGCAATTAAACATACACACGTCTATAAGTATATCAAAAATATAAACATGTGTCTATGTTTAATTGGATTAAGCAGAGGACAGCCTCTCTGTTACTCATTATGAATATTACATGCCTCTGTGATCTTAAATAAAGACTTATAAAAAAACTTATTAGAAATATTTTTAAAAATAAATAATGAGTTCAAATTGAATAAATTAATAAATAAAAAAGTTTAAGATATATTTAGAATGCGTTTTATTTACAATAACAATGATATAAATTTGAGCATATTACATAAATACATATTTGAATATATAAATCGGATAAATTTTAGTCATACAAAATAAATTTTTAAATAATTGTGATTTACAATCTAAATTTTTTCTTTTTCATTGAGGGATTAGACAATTTACTATTTACATTTTTATTATTGAAATTAAGAGTATTTACTCTACGTTTTAATTCCTTAACTTTATTTGTTATTGTAATCTTGATATTAACCATATAATTAAAATTCCGGGAAATCGTTCATTCTTTGTTGAATATTATTTGAAATAGAGTTGTGTGAATGTTTATAGAAAATAAAATAATAGAGATTTTTATACAAATTATGTAGAAGTATTTACAAATGTGAATGGAAAATTAATCTAACAATAGCTACAAATAATTAAATGTCAAAGGAAGATTAACATCGGATATTTTTTTCCATTTTTGCCTTCTTTTATTTCCGCGACTGTTTTTAGAGTAAAACTTGTTGTCATTGAAATTTTGACTTTTTTTCATTGTTCCATTTTCTTCTATATTATTAAATGATTCTTTCTCATTAAATTGTTGTACTGTATCTATTAACACATCATAATGTCCCGAATTGTGCAGACCTGAAAATCGAAAACGACATACCGGTCCTTCTCCAAATACAGCATCGAGTTTGCCGTTACGATATATTTCAATGCGTAATGGATATAAGCGTCCTGCAGCAATTAGCTCGCAGACCGAACCGTATGTTCGAGATTGAATCATTTCCTCTCTATAAATTTTTTTATTTTGAAAAGGTTCTCCATATCTATTAACAGACCATGCCTGTAATTCTTCCCAGTGTTTAGACACGTATTCAACAATTTGAGCCCTAATCCGGTTAGTTTGCTCCGTATTGATAGTCTTATATAAAGAATACGCTATTGAATGAAACAAACAGCTTCCATCTCTAGGCATGGAAATAACTCTGCTAGATGTTTCTGTGTTGATCACACTTAATTCCGTATTTGAAGTCATTTTTAAATTTTAAATTCTTGCAGAAAACCCAAAAATATAAATGTTTTTGAATCTAGTATTTATATTAAAACGTTAACTTAGTATATGCAACTTTTTCACTCTCTCACAAATTAGTAAAATATTTGCAAAATATATAACAAACTTATACGACACAGAACAAGACTGAAGCATGGAATGTTTTGAAAATGGTGGAGCTTCTCTATATAGACTCTCCCCCCTCCCTACTATTATATGTACAGTCGCAGACAATTCGTAGTGAACCTTTGAAAAACCGTTTGTTTATTTGAATATATTTTCAATAATATATAGAATAATCATTATCAGTCTTTTAAATATAACTATCACAATATATAATATAAAATTATTAATATATTTTTGAATAAAAATAAAATAAATAAACAAATTGTATTATTTTTAATAATGTTATATTTAGCGTAATTAAAGTTCTTATATGTATTGTTTAAATGAATATTATAACATATTTATTACTTTAAATAGTTTAAGTTTTCCCCCTTAACTCTCATGTCTATTTGCATTTTTTATATAGATCTTAACAATGCTTTTTAATATCACTCGGCAACATACATCCAAAATATACTTTAATCATGCTATATATCTTAATTTACACAAATCAATTATTATATCGCCTTTATTAATACAATTGTTTATTATTTTTCAGATACATTATTCTTAATTATGGAATGGAGCTGTTAAAAATTGTTCACCCTCTTAAATGCATTTGTTTTCTATTTAAAATTAATCTCTATCTACAAAAATTGTTTTCAATCTGAAGACAAAATTTGACAGATCTATATCTTAGCAGGATTATACCTACAAAGGTATTTTTTCCATATCTATTAATACTAAAAAATATTTAATAAGAATTTCTTTCTTTTCTAAATTGATAAGACTCCCATATATGTTAGCTCTAAGTTTGAATATAACCATATTTTAATGTTATTTTTTTATTTTGCCGAGAGTAGCAGGATTGTTGTTACATTCATATAGAGAAACGAAATGTTGTCTTCTGCCTGAGGCAATTAAACATACACACGTCTATAAGTATATCAAAAATATAAACATGTGTCTATGTTTAATTGGATTAAGCAGAGGACAGCCTCTCTGTTACTCATTATGAATATTACATGCCTCTGTGATCTTAAATAAAGACTTATAAAAAAACTTATTAGAAATATTTTTAAAAATAAATAATGAGTTCAAATTGAATAAATTAATAAATAAAAAAGTTTAAGATATATTTAGAATGCGTTTTATTTACAATAACAATGATATAAATTTGAGCATATTACATAAATACATATTTGAATATATAAATCGGATAAATTTTAGTCATACAAAATAAATTTTTAAATAATTGTGATTTACAATCTAAATTTTTTCTTTTTCATTGAGGGATTAGACAATTTACTATTTACATTTTTATTATTGAAATTAAGAGTATTTACTCTACGTTTTAATTCCTTAACTTTATTTGTTATTGTAATCTTGATATTAACCATATAATTAAAATTCCGGGAAATCGTTCATTCTTTGTTGAATATTATTTGAAATAGAGTTGTGTGAATGTTTATAGAAAATAAAATAATAGAGATTTTTATACAAATTATGTAGAAGTATTTACAAATGTGAATGGAAAATTAATCTAACAATAGCTACAAATAATTAAATGTCAAAGGAAGATTAACATCGGATATTTTTTTCCATTTTTGCCTTCTTTTATTTCCGCGACTGTTTTTAGAGTAAAACTTGTTGTCATTGAAATTTTGACTTTTTTTCATTGTTCCATTTTCTTCTATATTATTAAATGATTCTTTCTCATTAAATTGTTGTACTGTATCTATTAACACATCATAATGTCCCGAATTGTGCAGACCTGAAAATCGAAAACGACATACCGGTCCTTCTCCAAATACAGCATCGAGTTTGCCGTTACGATATATTTCAATGCGTAATGGATATAAGCGTCCTGCAGCAATTAGCTCGCAGACCGAACCGTATGTTCGAGATTGAATCATTTCCTCTCTATAAATTTTTTTATTTTGAAAAGGTTCTCCATATCTATTAACAGACCATGCCTGTAATTCTTCCCAGTGTTTAGACACGTATTCAACAATTTGAGCCCTAATCCGGTTAGTTTGCTCCGTATTGATAGTCTTATATAAAGAATACGCTATTGAATGAAACAAACAGCTTCCATCTCTAGGCATGGAAATAACTCTGCTAGATGTTTCTGTGTTGATCACACTTAATTCCGTATTTGAAGTCATTTTTAAATTTTAAATTCTTGCAGAAAACCCAAAAATATAAATGTTTTTGAATCTAGTATTTATATTAAAACGTTAACTTAGTATATGCAACTTTTTCACTCTCTCACAAATTAGTAAAATATTTGCAAAATATATAACAAACTTATACGACACAGAACAAGACTGAAGCATGGAATGTTTTGAAAATGGTGGAGCTTCTCTATATAGACTCTCTCCCTCCCTACTATTATATGTACAGTCGCAGACAATTCGTAGTGAACCTTTGAAAAACCGTTTGTTTATTTGAATATATTTTCAATAATATATAGAATAATCATTATCAGTCTTTTAAATATAACTATCACAATATATAATATAAAATTATTAATATATTTTTGAATAAAAATAAAATAAATAAACAAATTGTATTATTTTTAATAATGTTATATTTAGCGTAATTAAAGTTCTTATATCTATTGTTTAAATGAATATTATAACATATTTATTACTTTAAATAGTTTAAGTTTTCCCCCTTAACTCTCATGTCTATTTGCATTTTTTATATAGATCTTAACAATGCTTTTTAATATCACTCGGCAACATACATCCAAAATATACTTTAATCATGCTATATATCTTAATTTACACAAATCAATTATTATATCGCCTTTATTAATACAATTGTTTATTATTTTTCAGATACATTATTCTTAATTATGGAATGGAGCTGTTAAAAATTGTTCACCCTCTTAAATGCATTTGTTTTCTATTTAAAATTAATCTCTATCTACAAAAATTGTTTTCAATCTGAAGACAAAATTTGACAGATCTATATCTTAGCAGGATTATACCTACAAAGGTATTTTTTCCATATCTATTAATACTAAAAAATATTTAATAAGAATTTCTTTCTTTTCTAAATTGATAAGACTCCCATATATGTTAGCTCTAAGTTTGAATATAACCATATTTTAATGTTATTTTTTTATTTTGCCGAGAGTAGCAGGATTGTTGTTACATTCATATAGAGAAACGAAATGTTGTCTTCTGCCTGAGGCAATTAAACATACACACGTCTATAAGTATATCAAAAATATAAACATGTGTCTATGTTTAATTGGATTAAGCAGAGGACAGCCTCTCTGTTACTCATTATGAATATTACATGCCTCTGTGATCTTAAATAAAGACTTATAAAAAAACTTATTAGAAATATTTTTAAAAATAAATAATGAGTTCAAATTGAATAAATTAATAAATAAAAAAGTTTAAGATATATTTAGAATGCGTTTTATTTACAATAACAATGATATAAATTTGAGCATATTACATAAATACATATTTGAATATATAAATCGGATAAATTTTAGTCATACAAAATAAATTTTTAAATAATTGTGATTTACAATCTAAATTTTTTCTTTTTCATTGAGGGATTAGACAATTTACTATTTACATTTTTATTATTGAAATTAAGAGTATTTACTCTACGTTTTAATTCCTTAACTTTATTTGTTATTGTAATCTTGATATTAACCATATAATTAAAATTCCGGGAAATCGTTCATTCTTTGTTGAATATTATTTGAAATAGAGTTGTGTGAATGTTTATAGAAAATAAAATAATAGAGATTTTTATACAAATTATGTAGAAGTATTTACAAATGTGAATGGAAAATTAATCTAACAATAGCTACAAATAATTAAATGTCAAAGGAAGATTAACATCGGATATTTTTTTCCATTTTTGCCTTCTTTTATTTCCGCGACTGTTTTTAGAGTAAAACTTGTTGTCATTGAAATTTTGACTTTTTTTCATTGTTCCATTTTCTTCTATATTATTAAATGATTCTTTCTCATTAAATTGTTGTACTGTATCTATTAACACATCATAATGTCCCGAATTGTGCAGACCTGAAAATCGAAAACGACATACCGGTCCTTCTCCAAATACAGCATCGAGTTTGCCGTTACGATATATTTCAATGCGTAATGGATATAAGCGTCCTGCAGCAATTAGCTCGCAGACCGAACCGTATGTTCGAGATTGAATCATTTCCTCTCTATAAATTTTTTTATTTTGAAAAGGTTCTCCATATCTATTAACAGACCATGCCTGTAATTCTTCCCAGTGTTTAGACACGTATTCAACAATTTGAGCCCTAATCCGGTTAGTTTGCTCCGTATTGATAGTCTTATATAAAGAATACGCTATTGAATGAAACAAACAGCTTCCATCTCTAGGCATGGAAATAACTCTGCTAGATGTTTCTGTGTTGATCACACTTAATTCCGTATTTGAAGTCATTTTTAAATTTTAAATTCTTGCAGAAAACCCAAAAATATAAATGTTTTTGAATCTAGTATTTATATTAAAACGTTAACTTAGTATATGCAACTTTTTCACTCTCTCACAAATTAGTAAAATATTTGCAAAATATATAACAAACTTATACGACACAGAACAAGACTGAAGCATGGAATGTTTTGAAAATGGTGGAGCTTCTCTATATAGACTCTCTCCCTCCCTACTATTATATGTACAGTCGCAGACAATTCGTAGTGAACCTTTGAAAAACCGTTTGTTTATTTGAATATATTTTCAATAATATATAGAATAATCATTATCAGTCTTTTAAATATAACTATCACAATATATAATATAAAATTATTAATATATTTTTGAATAAAAATAAAATAAATAAACAAATTGTATTATTTTTAATAATGTTATATTTAGCGTAATTAAAGTTCTTATATCTATTGTTTAAATGAATATTATAACATATTTATTACTTTAAATAGTTTAAGTTTTCCCCCTTAACTCTCATGTCTATTTGCATTTTTTATATAGATCTTAACAATGCTTTTTAATATCACTCGGCAACATACATCCAAAATATACTTTAATCATGCTATATATCTTAATTTACACAAATCAATTATTATATCGCCTTTATTAATACAATTGTTTATTATTTTTCAGATACATTATTCTTAATTATGGAATGGAGCTGTTAAAAATTGTTCACCCTCTTAAATGCATTTGTTTTCTATTTAAAATTAATCTCTATCTACAAAAATTGTTTTCAATCTGAAGACAAAATTTGACAGATCTATATCTTAGCAGGATTATACCTACAAAGGTATTTTTTCCATATCTATTAATACTAAAAAATATTTAATAAGAATTTCTTTCTTTTCTAAATTGATAAGACTCCCATATATGTTAGCTCTAAGTTTGAATATAACCATATTTTAATGTTATTTTTTTATTTTGCCGAGAGTAGCAGGATTGTTGTTACATTCATATAGAGAAACGAAATGTTGTCTTCTGCCTGAGGCAATTAAACATACACACGTCTATAAGTATATCAAAAATATAAACATGTGTCTATGTTTAATTGGATTAAGCAGAGGACAGCCTCTCTGTTACTCATTATGAATATTACATGCCTCTGTGATCTTAAATAAAGACTTATAAAAAAACTTATTAGAAATATTTTTAAAAATAAATAATGAGTTCAAATTGAATAAATTAATAAATAAAAAAGTTTAAGATATATTTAGAATGCGTTTTATTTACAATAACAATGATATAAATTTGAGCATATTACATAAATACATATTTGAATATATAAATCGGATAAATTTTAGTCATACAAAATAAATTTTTAAATAATTGTGATTTACAATCTAAATTTTTTCTTTTTCATTGAGGGATTAGACAATTTACTATTTACATTTTTATTATTGAAATTAAGAGTATTTACTCTACGTTTTAATTCCTTAACTTTATTTGTTATTGTAATCTTGATATTAACCATATAATTAAAATTCCGGGAAATCGTTCATTCTTTGTTGAATATTATTTGAAATAGAGTTGTGTGAATGTTTATAGAAAATAAAATAATAGAGATTTTTATACAAATTATGTAGAAGTATTTACAAATGTGAATGGAAAATTAATCTAACAATAGCTACAAATAATTAAATGTCAAAGGAAGATTAACATCGGATATTTTTTTCCATTTTTGCCTTCTTTTATTTCCGCGACTGTTTTTAGAGTAAAACTTGTTGTCATTGAAATTTTGACTTTTTTTCATTGTTCCATTTTCTTCTATATTATTAAATGATTCTTTCTCATTAAATTGTTGTACTGTATCTATTAACACATCATAATGTCCCGAATTGTGCAGACCTGAAAATCGAAAACGACATACCGGTCCTTCTCCAAATACAGCATCGAGTTTGCCGTTACGATATATTTCAATGCGTAATGGATATAAGCGTCCTGCAGCAATTAGCTCGCAGACCGAACCGTATGTTCGAGATTGAATCATTTCCTCTCTATAAATTTTTTTATTTTGAAAAGGTTCTCCATATCTATTAACAGACCATGCCTGTAATTCTTCCCAGTGTTTAGACACGTATTCAACAATTTGAGCCCTAATCCGGTTAGTTTGCTCCGTATTGATAGTCTTATATAAAGAATACGCTATTGAATGAAACAAACAGCTTCCATCTCTAGGCATGGAAATAACTCTGCTAGATGTTTCTGTGTTGATCACACTTAATTCCGTATTTGAAGTCATTTTTAAATTTTAAATTCTTGCAGAAAACCCAAAAATATAAATGTTTTTGAATCTAGTATTTATATTAAAACGTTAACTTAGTATATGCAACTTTTTCACTCTCTCACAAATTAGTAAAATATTTGCAAAATATATAACAAACTTATACGACACAGAACAAGACTGAAGCATGGAATGTTTTGAAAATGGTGGAGCTTCTCTATATAGACTCTCTCCCCTCCCTACTATTATATGTACAGTCGCAGACAATTCGTAGTGAACCTTTGAAAAACCGTTTGTTTATTTGAATATATTTTCAATAATATATAGAATAATCATTATCAGTCTTTTAAATATAACTATCACAATATATAATATAAAATTATTAATATATTTTTGAATAAAAATAAAATAAATAAACAAATTGTATTATTTTTAATAATGTTATATTTAGCGTAATTAAAGTTCTTATATGTATTGTTTAAATGAATATTATAACATATTTATTACTTTAAATAGTTTAAGTTTTCCCCCTTAACTCTCATGTCTATTTGCATTTTTTATATAGATCTTAACAATGCTTTTTAATATCACTCGGCAACATACATCCAAAATATACTTTAATCATGCTATATATCTTAATTTACACAAATCAATTATTATATCGCCTTTATTAATACAATTGTTTATTATTTTTCAGATACATTATTCTTAATTATGGAATGGAGCTGTTAAAAATTGTTCACCCTCTTAAATGCATTTGTTTTCTATTTAAAATTAATCTCTATCTACAAAAATTGTTTTCAATCTGAAGACAAAATTTGACAGATCTATATCTTAGCAGGATTATACCTACAAAGGTATTTTTTCCATATCTATTAATACTAAAAAATATTTAATAAGAATTTCTTTCTTTTCTAAATTGATAAGACTCCCATATATGTTAGCTCTAAGTTTGAATATAACCATATTTTAATGTTATTTTTTTATTTTGCCGAGAGTAGCAGGATTGTTGTTACATTCATATAGAGAAACGAAATGTTGTCTTCTGCCTGAGGCAATTAAACATACACACGTCTATAAGTATATCAAAAATATAAACATGTGTCTATGTTTAATTGGATTAAGCAGAGGACAGCCTCTCTGTTACTCATTATGAATATTACATGCCTCTGTGATCTTAAATAAAGACTTATAAAAAAACTTATTAGAAATATTTTTAAAAATAAATAATGAGTTCAAATTGAATAAATTAATAAATAAAAAAGTTTAAGATATATTTAGAATGCGTTTTATTTACAATAACAATGATATAAATTTGAGCATATTACATAAATACATATTTGAATATATAAATCGGATAAATTTTAGTCATACAAAATAAATTTTTAAATAATTGTGATTTACAATCTAAATTTTTTCTTTTTCATTGAGGGATTAGACAATTTACTATTTACATTTTTATTATTGAAATTAAGAGTATTTACTCTACGTTTTAATTCCTTAACTTTATTTGTTATTGTAATCTTGATATTAACCATATAATTAAAATTCCGGGAAATCGTTCATTCTTTGTTGAATATTATTTGAAATAGAGTTGTGTGAATGTTTATAGAAAATAAAATAATAGAGATTTTTATACAAATTATGTAGAAGTATTTACAAATGTGAATGGAAAATTAATCTAACAATAGCTACAAATAATTAAATGTCAAAGGAAGATTAACATCGGATATTTTTTTCCATTTTTGCCTTCTTTTATTTCCGCGACTGTTTTTAGAGTAAAACTTGTTGTCATTGAAATTTTGACTTTTTTTCATTGTTCCATTTTCTTCTATATTATTAAATGATTCTTTCTCATTAAATTGTTGTACTGTATCTATTAACACATCATAATGTCCCGAATTGTGCAGACCTGAAAATCGAAAACGACATACCGGTCCTTCTCCAAATACAGCATCGAGTTTGCCGTTACGATATATTTCAATGCGTAATGGATATAAGCGTCCTGCAGCAATTAGCTCGCAGACCGAACCGTATGTTCGAGATTGAATCATTTCCTCTCTATAAATTTTTTTATTTTGAAAAGGTTCTCCATATCTATTAACAGACCATGCCTGTAATTCTTCCCAGTGTTTAGACACGTATTCAACAATTTGAGCCCTAATCCGGTTAGTTTGCTCCGTATTGATAGTCTTATATAAAGAATACGCTATTGAATGAAACAAACAGCTTCCATCTCTAGGCATGGAAATAACTCTGCTAGATGTTTCTGTGTTGATCACACTTAATTCCGTATTTGAAGTCATTTTTAAATTTTAAATTCTTGCAGAAAACCCAAAAATATAAATGTTTTTGAATCTAGTATTTATATTAAAACGTTAACTTAGTATATGCAACTTTTTCACTCTCTCACAAATTAGTAAAATATTTGCAAAATATATAACAAACTTATACGACACAGAACAAGACTGAAGCATGGAATGTTTTGAAAATGGTGGAGCTTCTCTATATAGACTCTCTCCCCTCCCTACTATTATATGTACAGTCGCAGACAATTCGTAGTGAACCTTTGAAAAACCGTTTGTTTATTTGAATATATTTTCAATAATATATAGAATAATCATTATCAGTCTTTTAAATATAACTATCACAATATATAATATAAAATTATTAATATATTTTTGAATAAAAATAAAATAAATAAACAAATTGTATTATTTTTAATAATGTTATATTTAGCGTAATTAAAGTTCTTATATGTATTGTTTAAATGAATATTATAACATATTTATTACTTTAAATAGTTTAAGTTTTCCCCCTTAACTCTCATGTCTATTTGCATTTTTTATATAGATCTTAACAATGCTTTTTAATATCACTCGGCAACATACATCCAAAATATACTTTAATCATGCTATATATCTTAATTTACACAAATCAATTATTATATCGCCTTTATTAATACAATTGTTTATTATTTTTCAGATACATTATTCTTAATTATGGAATGGAGCTGTTAAAAATTGTTCACCCTCTTAAATGCATTTGTTTTCTATTTAAAATTAATCTCTATCTACAAAAATTGTTTTCAATCTGAAGACAAAATTTGACAGATCTATATCTTAGCAGGATTATACCTACAAAGGTATTTTTTCCATATCTATTAATACTAAAAAATATTTAATAAGAATTTCTTTCTTTTCTAAATTGATAAGACTCCCATATATGTTAGCTCTAAGTTTGAATATAACCATATTTTAATGTTATTTTTTTATTTTGCCGAGAGTAGCAGGATTGTTGTTACATTCATATAGAGAAACGAAATGTTGTCTTCTGCCTGAGGCAATTAAACATACACACGTCTATAAGTATATCAAAAATATAAACATGTGTCTATGTTTAATTGGATTAAGCAGAGGACAGCCTCTCTGTTACTCATTATGAATATTACATGCCTCTGTGATCTTAAATAAAGACTTATAAAAAAACTTATTAGAAATATTTTTAAAAATAAATAATGAGTTCAAATTGAATAAATTAATAAATAAAAAAGTTTAAGATATATTTAGAATGCGTTTTATTTACAATAACAATGATATAAATTTGAGCATATTACATAAATACATATTTGAATATATAAATCGGATAAATTTTAGTCATACAAAATAAATTTTTAAATAATTGTGATTTACAATCTAAATTTTTTCTTTTTCATTGAGGGATTAGACAATTTACTATTTACATTTTTATTATTGAAATTAAGAGTATTTACTCTACGTTTTAATTCCTTAACTTTATTTGTTATTGTAATCTTGATATTAACCATATAATTAAAATTCCGGGAAATCGTTCATTCTTTGTTGAATATTATTTGAAATAGAGTTGTGTGAATGTTTATAGAAAATAAAATAATAGAGATTTTTATACAAATTATGTAGAAGTATTTACAAATGTGAATGGAAAATTAATCTAACAATAGCTACAAATAATTAAATGTCAAAGGAAGATTAACATCGGATATTTTTTTCCATTTTTGCCTTCTTTTATTTCCGCGACTGTTTTTAGAGTAAAACTTGTTGTCATTGAAATTTTGACTTTTTTTCATTGTTCCATTTTCTTCTATATTATTAAATGATTCTTTCTCATTAAATTGTTGTACTGTATCTATTAACACATCATAATGTCCCGAATTGTGCAGACCTGAAAATCGAAAACGACATACCGGTCCTTCTCCAAATACAGCATCGAGTTTGCCGTTACGATATATTTCAATGCGTAATGGATATAAGCGTCCTGCAGCAATTAGCTCGCAGACCGAACCGTATGTTCGAGATTGAATCATTTCCTCTCTATAAATTTTTTTATTTTGAAAAGGTTCTCCATATCTATTAACAGACCATGCCTGTAATTCTTCCCAGTGTTTAGACACGTATTCAACAATTTGAGCCCTAATCCGGTTAGTTTGCTCCGTATTGATAGTCTTATATAAAGAATACGCTATTGAATGAAACAAACAGCTTCCATCTCTAGGCATGGAAATAACTCTGCTAGATGTTTCTGTGTTGATCACACTTAATTCCGTATTTGAAGTCATTTTTAAATTTTAAATTCTTGCAGAAAACCCAAAAATATAAATGTTTTTGAATCTAGTATTTATATTAAAACGTTAACTTAGTATATGCAACTTTTTCACTCTCTCACAAATTAGTAAAATATTTGCAAAATATATAACAAACTTATACGACACAGAACAAGACTGAAGCATGGAATGTTTTGAAAATGGTGGAGCTTCTCTATATAGACTCTCTCCCCTCCCTACTATTATATGTACAGTCGCAGACAATTCGTAGTGAACCTTTGAAAAACCGTTTGTTTATTTGAATATATTTTCAATAATATATAGAATAATCATTATCAGTCTTTTAAATATAACTATCACAATATATAATATTAAATTATTAATATATTTTTGAATAAAAATAAAATAAATAAACAAATTGTATTATTTTTAATAATGTTATATTTAGCGTAATTAAAGTTCTTATATGTATTGTTTAAATGAATATTATAACATATTTATTACTTTAAATAGTTTAAGTTTTCCCCCTTAACTCTCATGTCTATTTGCATTTTTCATATAGATCTTAACAATGCTTTTTAATATCACTCGGCAACATACATCCAAAATATACTTTAATCATGCTATATATCTTAATTTACACAAATCAATTATTATATCGCCTTTATTAATACAATTGTTTATTATTTTTCAGATACATTATTCTTAATTATGGAATGGAGCTGTTAAAAATTGTTCACCCTCTTAAATGCATTTGTTTTCTATTTAAAATTAATCTCTATCTACAAAAATTGTTTTCAATCTGAAGACAAAATTTGACAGATCTATATCTTAGCAGGATTATACCTACAAAGGTATTTTTTCCATATCTATTAATACTAAAAAATATTTAATAAGAATTTCTTTCTTTTCTAAATTGATAAGACTCCCATATATGTTAGCTCTAAGTTTGAATATAACCATATTTTAATGTTATTTTTTTATTTTGCCGAGAGTAGCAGGATTGTTGTTACATTCATATAGAGAAACGAAATGTTGTCTTCTGCCTGAGGCAATTAAACATACACACGTCTATAAGTATATCAAAAATATAAACATGTGTCTATGTTTAATTGGATTAAGCAGAGGACAGCCTCTCTGTTACTCATTATGAATATTACATGCCTCTGTGATCTTAAATAAAGACTTATAAAAAAACTTATTAGAAATATTTTTAAAAATAAATAATGAGTTCAAATTGAATAAATTAATAAATAAAAAAGTTTAAGATATATTTAGAATGCGTTTTATTTACAATAACAATGATATAAATTTGAGCATATTACATAAATACATATTTGAATATATAAATCGGATAAATTTTAGTCATACAAAATAAATTTTTAAATAATTGTGATTTACAATCTAAATTTTTTCTTTTTCATTGAGGGATTAGACAATTTACTATTTACATTTTTATTATTGAAATTAAGAGTATTTACTCTACGTTTTAATTCCTTAACTTTATTTGTTATTGTAATCTTGATATTAACCATATAATTAAAATTCCGGGAAATCGTTCATTCTTTGTTGAATATTATTTGAAATAGAGTTGTGTGAATGTTTATAGAAAATAAAATAATAGAGATTTTTATACAAATTATGTAGAAGTATTTACAAATGTGAATGGAAAATTAATCTAACAATAGCTACAAATAATTAAATGTCAAAGGAAGATTAACATCGGATATTTTTTTCCATTTTTGCCTTCTTTTATTTCCGCGACTGTTTTTAGAGTAAAACTTGTTGTCATTGAAATTTTGACTTTTTTTCATTGTTCCATTTTCTTCTATATTATTAAATGATTCTTTCTCATTAAATTGTTGTACTGTATCTATTAACACATCATAATGTCCCGAATTGTGCAGTCCTGAAAATCGAAAACGACATACCGGTCCTTCTCCAAATACAGCATCGAGTTTGCCGTTACGATATATTTCAATGCGTAATGGATATAAGCGTCCTGCAGCAATTAGCTCGCAGACCGAACCGTATGTTCGAGATTGAATCATTTCCTCTCTATAAATTTTTTTATTTTGAAAAGGTTCTCCATATCTATTAACAGACCATGCCTGTAATTCTTCCCAGTGTTTAGACACGTATTCAACAATTTGAGCCCTAATCCGGTTAGTTTGCTCCGTATTGATAGTCTTATATAAAGAATACGCTATTGAATGAAACAAACAGCTTCCATCTCTAGGCATGGAAATAACTCTGCTAGATGTTTCTGTGTTGATCACACTTAATTCCGTATTTGAAGTCATTTTTAAATTTTAAATTCTTGCAGAAAACCCAAAAATATAAATGTTTTTGAATCTAGTATTTATATTAAAACGTTAACTTAGTATATGCAACTTTTTCACTCTCTCACAAATTAGTAAAATATTTGCAAAATATATAACAAACTTATACGACACAGAACAAGACTGAAGCATGGAATGTTTTGAAAATGGTGGAGCTTCTCTATATAGACTCTCCCCCTCCCTACTATTATATGTACAGTCGCAGACAATTCGTAGTGAACCTTTGAAAAACCGTTTGTTTATTTGAATATATTTTCAATAATATATAGAATAATCATTATCAGTCTTTTAAATATAACTATCACAATATATAATATTAAATTATTAATATATTTTTGAATAAAAATAAAATAAATAAACAAATTGTATTATTTTTAATAATGTTTTATTTAGCATAATTAAAGTTCTTATATGTATTGTTTAAATGAATATTATAACATATTTATTACTTTAAATAGTTTAAGTTTTCCCCCTTAACTCTCATGTCTATTTGCATTTTTCATATAGATCTTAACAATGCTTTTTAATATCACTCGGCAACATACAGCTAAAATATACTTTAATCATGCTATATATCTTAATTTACACAAATCAATTATTATATCGCCTTTATTAATACAATTGTTTATTATTTTTCAGATACATTATTCTTAATTATGGAATGGAGCTGTTAAAAATTGTTCACCCTCTTAAATGCATTTGTTTTCTATTTAAAATTAATCTCTATCTACAAAAATTGTTTTCAATCTGAAGACAAAATTTGACAGATCTATATCTTAGCAGGATTATACCTACAAAGGTATTTTTTCCATATCTATTAATACTAAAAAATATTTAATAAGAATTTCTTTCTTTTCTAAATTGATAAGACTCCCATATATGTTAGCTCTAAGTTTGAATATAACCATATTTTAATGTTATTTTTTTATTTTGCCGAGAGTAGCAGGATTGTTGTTACATTCATATAGAGAAACGAAAATGTTGTCTTCTGCCTGAGGCAATTAAACATACACACGTCTATAAGTATATCAAAAATATAAACATGTGTCTATGTTTAATTGGATTAAGCAGAGGACAGCCTCTCTGTTACTCATTATGAATATTACATGCCTCTGTGATCTTAAATAAAGACTTATAAAAAAACTTATTAGAAATATTTTTAAAAATAAATAATGAGTTCAAATTGAATAAATTAATAAATAAAAAAGTTTAAGATATATTTAGAATGCGTTTTATTTACAATAACAATGATATAAATTTGAGCATATTACATAAATACATATTTGAATATATAAATCGGATAAATTTTAGTCATACAAAATAAATTTTTAAATAATTGTGATTTACAATCTAAATTTTTTCTTTTTCATTGAGGGATTAGACAATTTACTATTTACATTTTTATTATTGAAATTAAGAGTATTTACTCTACGTTTTAATTCCTTAACTTTATTTGTTATTGTAATCTTGATATTAACCATATAATTAAAATTCCGGGAAATCGTTCATTCTTTGTTGAATATTATTTGAAATACAGTTGTGTGAATGTTTATAGAAAATAAAATAATAGAGATTTTTATACAATCTATGTAGAAGTATTTACAAATGTGAATGGAAAATTAATCTAACAATAACTACAAATAATTAAATGTCAAAGGAAGATTAACATCGGATATTTTTTTCCATTTTTGCCTTCTTTTATTTCCGCGACTGTTTTTAGAGTAAAACTTGTTGTCATTGAAATTTTGACTTTTTTTCATTGTTCCATTTTCTTCTATATTATTAAATGATTCTTTCTCATTAAATTGTTGTACTGTATCTATTAACACATCATAATGTCCCGAATTGTGCAGTCCTGAAAATCGAAAACGACATACCGGTCCTTCTCCAAATACAGCATCGAGTTTGCCGTTACGATATATTTCAATGCGTAATGGATATAAGCGTCCTGCAGCAATTAGCTCGCAGACCGAACCGTATGTTCGAGATTGAATCATTTCCTCTCTATAAATTTTTTTATTTTGAAAAGGTTCTCCATATCTATTAACAGACCATGCCTGTAATTCTTCCCAGTGTTTAGACACGTATTCAACAATTTGAGCCCTAATCCGGTTAGTTTGCTCCGTATTGATAGTCTTATATAAAGAATACGCTATTGAATGAAACAAACAGCTTCCATCTCTAGGCATGGAAATAACTCTGCTAGATGTTTCTGTGTTGATCACACTTAATTCCGTATTTGAAGTCATTTTTAAATTTTAAATTCTTGCAGAAAACCCAAAAATATAAATGTTTTTGAATCTAGTATTTATATTAAAACGTTAACTTAGTATATGCAACTTTTTCACTCTCTCACAAATTAGTAAAATATTTGCAAAATATATAACAAACTTATACGACACAGAACAAGACTGAAGCATGGAATGTTTTGAAAATGGTGGAGCTTCTCTATATAGACTCTCCCCCCCTCCCTACTATTATATGTACAGTCGCAGACAATTCGTAGTGAACCTTTGAAAAACCGTTTGTTTATTTGAATATATTTTCAATAATATATAGAATAATCATTATCAGTCTTTTAAATATAACTATCACAATATATAATATTAAATTATTAATATATTTTTGAATAAAAATAAAATAAATAAACAAATTGTATTATTTTTAATAATGTTTTATTTAGCATAATTAAAGTTCTTATATGTATTGTTTAAATGAATATTATAACATATTTATTACTTTAAATAGTTTAAGTTTTCCCCCTTAACTCTCATGTCTATTTGCATTTTTCATATAGATCTTAACAATGCTTTTTAATATCACTCGGCAACATACAGCTAAAATATACTTTAATCATGCTATATATCTTAATTTACACAAATCAATTATTATATCGCCTTTATTAATACAATTGTTTATTATTTTTCAGATACATTATTCTTAATTATGGAATGGAGCTGTTAAAAATTGTTCACTCTCTTAAATGCATTTGTTTTCTATTTAAAATTAAACTCTATCTACAAAAATTGTTTTCAATCTGAAGACAAAATTTGACAGATCTATATCTTAGCAGGATTATACCTAGAAAGGTATATTTTCCATATCTATTAATACTAAAAAATATTTAATAAGAATTTCTTTCTTTTCTAAATTGATTAGACTCCCATATATGTTAGCTCTAAGTTTGAATATAACCATATTTTAATGTTATTTTTTTATTTTGCCGAGAGTAGCAGGATTGTTGTTACATTCATATAGAGAAACAAAAATGTTGTCTTCTGCCTGAGGCAATTAAACATACACACGTCTATAAGTATATCAAAAATATAAATATGTGTCTATGTTTAATTGCATTAAGCAGAGGACAGCCTCTCTGTTACTCATTATGAATATTACATCCCTCTGTGATCTTAAATAAAGACTTATAAAAAAACTTATTAGAAATATTTTTAAAAATAAATAATGAGTTCAAATTGAATAAATTAATAAATAAAAAAGTTTAAGATATATTTAGAATGCGTTTTATTTACAATAACAATGATATAAATTTGAGCATATTACATAAATACATATTTGAATATATAAATCGGATAAATTTTAGTCATACAAAATAAATTTTTAAATAATTGTGATTTACAATCTTAATTTTTTCTTTTTCATTGAGCGATTAGACAATTTACAATTTACATTTTTATTATTGATATTAAGAGTATTTACTCTACGTTTTAATTCCTTAACTTTATTTGTTATTGTAATCTTGATATTAACCATATAATTAAAATTCCGCGAAATCGTTCATTCTTTGTTGAATATTATTTGAAATACAGTTATGTGAATGTTTATAGAAAATAAAAAAATAGAGATTTTTATACAATCTATGTAGAAGTATTTACAAATGTGAATGGAAAATTAATCTAACAATAGCTACAAATAATTAAATGTCAAAGGAAGATTAACATCGGATATTTTTTTCCATTTTTGCCTTCTTTTATTTCCGCGACTGTTTTTAGAGTAAAACTTGTTGTCATTGAAATTTTGACTTTTTTTCATTGTTCCATTTTCTTCTATATTATTAAATGATTCTTTCTCATTAAATTGTTGTACTGTATCTATTAACACATCATAATGTCCCGAATTGTGCAGTCCTGAAAATCGAAAACGACATACCGGTCCTTCTCCAAATACAGCATCGAGTTTGCCGTTACGATATATTTCAATGCGTAATGGATATAAGCGTCCTGCAGCAATTAGCTCGCAGACCGAACCGTATGTTCGAGATTGAATCATTTCCTCTCTATAAATTTTTTTATTTTGAAAAGGTTCTCCATATCTATTAACAGACCATGCCTGTAATTCTTCCCAGTGTTTAGACACGTATTCAACAATTTGAGCCCTAATCCGGTTAGTTTGCTCCGTATTGATAGTCTTATATAAAGAATACGCTATTGAATGAAACAAACAGCTTCCATCTCTAGGCATGGAAATAACTCTGCTAGATGTTTCTGTGTTGATCACACTTAATTCCGTATTTGAAGTCATTTTTAAATTTTAAATTCTTGCAGAAAACCCAAAAATATAAATGTTTTTGAATCTAGTATTTATATTAAAACGTTAACTTAGTATATGCAACTTTTTCACTCTCTCACAAATTAGTAAAATATTTGCAAAATATATAACAAACTTATACGACACAGAACAAGACTGAAGCATGGAATGTTTTGAAAATGGTGGAGCTTCTCTATATAGACTCTCCCCCCCTCCCTACTATTATATGTACAGTCGCAGACAATTCGTAGTGAACCTTTGAAAAACCGTTTGTTTATTTGAATATATTTTCAATAATATATAGAATAATCATTATCAGTCTTTTAAATATAACTATCACAATATATAATATTAAATTATTAATATATTTTTGAATAAAAATAAAATAAATAAACAAATTGTATTATTTTTAATAATGTTTTATTTAGCATAATTAAAGTTCTTATATGTATTGTTTAAATGAATATTATAACATATTTATTACTTTAAATAGTTTAAGTTTTCCCCCTTAACTCTCATGTCTATTTGCATTTTTCATATAGATCTTAACAATGCTTTTTAATATCACTCGGCAACATACAGCTAAAATATACTTTAATCATGCTATATATCTTAATTTACACAAATCAATTATTATATCGCCTTTATTAATACAATTGTTTATTATTTTTCAGATACATTATTCTTAATTATGGAATGGAGCTGTTAAAAATTGTTCACTCTCTTAAATGCATTTGTTTTCTATTTAAAATTAATCTCTATCTACAAAAATTGTTTTCAATCTGAAGACAAAATTTGACAGATCTATATCTTAGCAGGATTATACCTACAAAGGTATTTTTTCCATATCTATTAATACTAAAAAATATTTAATAAGAATTTCTTTCTTTTCTAAATTGATAAGACTCCCATATATGTTAGCTCTAAGTTTGAATATAACCATATTTTAATGTTATTTTTTTATTTTGCCGAGAGTAGCAGGATTGTTGTTACATTCATATAGAGAAACGAAATGTTGTCTTCGAGAATTTCTTCTGAGAATTTTTGAACACGATTTTTCTTAAATCGCCAATGATACCATCTTCTCCAGATGTTTTTGTATATTCTTAAGTTTGCAGATGTGTCCATGATTGTGGGTTCTTGGACAGTTGAGAAGATCATTGAATCTGGATTTTCATTGATCTAGTTCTGTATCAGGTTACGCAATTTGCCTGCCTGGTTATTGAAGTAGTCCGACGAACGAAGGCGTCGGGTTTCTTTAGAACCAGAGATTTTCAATTTTTGGAGCGAGGAAGCCGTTATTATTTTTGAAATATTAATTTTTGGACTGGAACCCGTAATGTTGTACTTTTGCACAATCGATAACTTTATCCGCTCGGCTACCGGCTCCCAAATCATTATGATTATAAATAAATTAATTCGAATCAAGTCCGAATTGGTTCATTTATATTCACTTGTACTAGATTTTAACTCACTAGTGTCCATGGGGGCCTTGAACATTTATATCTAACTAATAATAAGTGAAATTTTATCTTTTTCAGGGCCACATTTCTTGTGCTGTGATTGTCGGACGATGTTCATTAGTGAAGAATTCTTGAACAAACATCAAAAGAAATGTATACATAGGAAATTACATTTAATTTTAAAAATGAAATTTCAATTGCGAAGAAATACATCAGCTGAGGGTAAGTTCATTTATTTGATTTTATAACCTTGGAAGCATTCTCCTAAAACTTTTGTTCAAATTCTAATTTAGATGAAATTAAGCCTTTGTCCTCCATTTCAGAGACCATTATGATATTCAAGGGATTAAGTTTTTTAAGATTTTATTTCTAATAATTTTCATTGATCAATGAATTCAAAATTAATTCCTAAGCACACTACATATATAGCCCAGTCCAATTAGACAAAATAAGGCTAATCGGTGGAATAAAATCTCAGAGTTTTGGAAATAGTCTTAAACGCTTCCTTTAGACTTGGGTTAATGTGTGTCAAAAGTCCCCGAGGAGTGGGGGCTAAAGTTCTCTTTTTCCAGTTTATCGCTTATAACTCGAAAACGGTCCATATTTTGTAAACAACCGTCCTATAGTAAATTAAAGAGTACAAAATTTCATACATAAAATAAAAACCACTCATCCTAGAAACTTGATTCCTATTTCATTCTCTAAGAAATTTTGTTGACTTGAACGTTTACTTGGACCACTTTTTTTTGAAAACTCCTAGATTTATAGAAATACAGCATTTTCCATGAAGGAAAAACTGCGATTTTTTGAAAAAAAAAACGGATCATTTCCTGTTTACGTTCAAGTCAACAAAATTCCTAGAGAATGAAATACTAATCAAGTTTCTAGGATGAGTGGTTTTCATTTAATGTAGAAAATTGTGATTTTTTTGCAAAATATTGTAGTTTTTCAAAACTACATCTCCATTGCGGCACGGGCTACCATTATCCAATTAAGATGAAACTTTGTTTGAATTTTAGCAAATTTAATCTAGTTTAAAAATGTATAGAGTGGTCCTTGTCGAAAACGTGCTCCTTCATGGTCAAAATGGGAAAAAATCGAAAAAAGTGCCAGTTTTAGGGATAGGTATTCAAAAGTGATTCGGGAGGCTATTTTTTGGATCCTTATAAAAAATCGAACTACTGGACCAATTTTCTATTTTTTTTTTAATCGACGCGAAATTTTGTCCCCTTTAATTTACTTATAGAACGGTTATTTACAAAAAACGGTTTTCGAGTTATAAGCGGAAAACTGGAAAAAGGGAACTTTACCCCCCCCCCCTCCTCGGGGACTTTTGACAGACATTAACCCAAGTCTAAGGGAATCGTTTAAGACCATTTCCAAAACTTTGGGATTTTTTTCTACCGATTTGTCTAATTTAACTTGGCTAATATACTACTTTTATCTAACGATATAATTGAATGATTTCACAATTAAAAATAACAAAGTTACAATAAACCTTTCTGTTCTATATTGAATTTCATCTCTAAATTCATCTCTTTAACACATTTATTTTTTTCCAGATACAAGTAATCGAACTAAGAATGAAACTGAAGATTATTTCTGTGAGGAATGTTTGTCAGGATTTCTATCATTGTCTGAATTCGAAAGCCATATACAGGAAGGCCATTCAGCAGAAGTACTCTTCTCAAGTCATCTGAGCGATCGGAAATACGGCACTGAAACCAAATTGGAACCCCCTATTGCCATGAATCCTCAGAGCGAGAAGACTTCTAAAGTGGCCTTTCATAATCGACATAATGCCGCCAAACGGTCTTTACCCTCTCCTAACGATAAAAAAAAATTGAAATCAAAACAAACTAATCAATGTTTGGGAACTCTTTCTAATAAAAAGCATTCAGGCCAAAAGCCTTTCTTCTGTGATCAATGCGATAAATGTTTTACACAAAAGTCTAGTCTCAAAGCTCATTTATTAATTCATTCAGGCGACAAGCCTTTCGTCTGTGATCAATGCGAGAAGGGTTTTTCACAAATGAGTAATCTCAAAAGGCATTTACTTATTCATACAGAAGACAAGCCTTTCGTCTGTGATCAATGCGATAAGGGTTTTTCACAAAAGTCCAGTCTCAAAACGCATTTACTTATTCATTCAGGCGACAAGCCTTTCGTCTGTGATCAATGCGAGAAGGGTTTCTCTCTAAAAGGTGATTTCAAAAGGCATTTACTTATTCATACAGGCGAAAAGCCTTTTGTCTGTGATCAATGCGAGAAGGGTTTTTCACAAATGAGTAATCTCAATAGGCATTTAGTTATTCATACAGGCGAAAAGCCTTTCGTCTGTGATCACTGCGAGAAGGGTTTCTCAGATAAGAGGTAATCTCAAAAGGCATTTACTTATTCATACAGGCGAAAAGCCTTTCGTCTGTGATCACTGTGATAAGGGTTTTTCAGAAAAAGAACATCTTAAAAGGCATTTGATTATTCATACAGACTAAAAGCCTTTTGTCTGTGATCATTGTGATAAGGGTTTCTCTCAAAAAGGTCGTCTCAAAACCCATTTGAAAATCCACTCTTAGAAAATTTTCTTAATTACATTCTAAATAACTAATTTAAATAAAATTCAGAAATGTCAAACAGATAAGTGAGGTTGCCCTGCTAATATTACAAGGCAATTAAATTCGAAGCAGTTGAAACTGATCTCTGACGACCTACAGTCATTTAGATTCAACCTTTGTGTCTACTGAAACTATTTCTACTTCTCCCCATGTGTATATTGATTGTATGCTTCTTTTGCTTGAAAATTAAACAAGTCTTACTCTCTTACATGTTTGAATAATTATTTTTCCCAATTTTGTCCTGTTTAAATCTTAACTTACTTTTTTAATTATATTCATGATTTATAATATTCTATAACTCATTACTCGTTAAGTAAATATGAAATAATTACTCGTTACGTTTGGCGAGCTTAATCGCCTGCAAATACTATAATAATAAATGAAACACGTATTTCAAAATATCAAACAACTTATCAAATTATTGCTTGAACATCTTAATGCTTAAGATGTTGTCCTGAATAGAATATTAGTTTTGTCACTTGTTATATATTTGTTCCACTAATACTTTATTTTTCTCTCTGATTCTATGTTTATTAGGGTGGCTGTTAATCAATAATATATTTACAGCACCCTCACCATCGATAAGAAACAACGTAATATTGATTAAAAGAGCCAAGAAGACATTTTGCCTTTTTTCTGTATTTCCACGTATATGTCGACGATTGCGTTTTTTATATAATAAATGCAAGATTATGGAATCCTCTTTGAATTATATTCTATGCGTACATTTCATAAAATGTAGATAGCGTAGCAAAGTGTCAAATTCATCAATTATGACCCTAATGGATTACTTTGAAAGGTCATTATTTTCTCACTTTCGCGGACCGGACTGATTTAGTATCATCAATTTAAAATCAATTTAATTTTTCAATTTTATTCACATCCCCTAAAATAAATATGAATGAATAGATTTTGTTATAATAAGAATAGAAAGAGAACAAAAGAAGGGTACTTTTTAGACCTATTCATTCAGAAAAGTACAGATGGGTTGTAAAATTATCAATAATTCCCTTGAAAAATAAACTTTTATTAATAAAATGTTCTTTAATTCTTTTATTTTTAGGCGCTTATACTGGTATAAAATAGCTATGTGTTGGGTGAATCATTGGACTTTCACTTATCCCTCTATTTTGATTAGAATTCAAGATTCAAACTTAATTTTTTTATAAATTAAATATAATAATAGAGGTACATATTATTGAATAAAAATCATCTGGAAAGTGAATCATTTACTCGACTTTTGCTTATCTCTTTCCTTTAATTTATAATTTAGGATTTTAGCCTAAATCATTTGGTAAATTAATTATATTATATTGCTAAATAAAAACCAACATTGGGGGGATCATTCATCTTTCTTATTCCTCTTCATAAATTTAGAAACAGAATTTTAGCCTAAATAACTTTATAAATTACTTATATTATATTTATGAATAAATAAACTGTGGATCACTGTCGACTTTCACTTAATCCATTCTTTTTATTCAAAATTCACTATTTCAATTTAAATAATTTTAATCATAAATTTAGAATTAGTTATATAATTCACATTAATTTTATTTTATTTTTTTCTTAATTTTATTAAGTTGTTAATATATGTATATTAAGTGCCAGGTCTCAATCAATCACCTTTGTATATGCTGTTTTTTGTTTTTGACTTTATCTGATGAGAGAATTAAATAATTCGATTTGCTGGATTGTATAGCTTTTATTTTCGACATGGACTGAAGATGAAGCCCCACGCACTACCAAATTATGTTATCAACTATAATCTCACGCAAGATAAACAGAGTATACAGTAGAGGCTATCTCTAGATAATAACTCCATTAGCTGGCTGGTGAAAGTGAGGGGAGAATTGCTCTACTTGAATAAGTATTCATCCTCTAAGGAGATCAAGAAGTGCTCATTATGCAATGTAGGGGAAGTATAGGACGTTTTTCACTATGTCTCGGTTTGCCCCATACTGAAGGAATACCGAATGAGGTTCTTTGGAAGGGAAGCACTGTCCAGATCCGAGTTCATTGAGTGCCTTAATGGGAAGGATTGGGGGGCCCTGGTGAAATACTGCAGAAGCTCATGGAAATTTAGATATCAGCTGATTCTTGAATTCAATTATTAATTATCTATTGGAACAAACTGTTATAGTTATTGTATTATTATTATTGTATCTATTATATGCATGATTATATAATTATTATACTCACTCACTCAAACGGTCGAGTCCACCATCAGTAAAATGTGTTTGTATTTATTTTTCTTTTATTTATTTTGTATGTTTCATTGAATAAACATTGTTATTATTAAGTTGATACAATTTGATGGCTGTATATGTATATAATTAAGTAATGGAGAGGGATTCAGCCAATGGGTAGCCTCTGCTGAATAAAAAACTCCCAATTATAAAAAACGTTTCGGCTTTAATTAAATAATGCCATCATCAGTTCCTAAGAGCTGAAAAAAGCGATAGAGCACACATGTAAAATTACAATAAATTTTTTTACAAAAAATCCAAACTTGTTAATTACAAAATTATATCTTACAGTATTAGCGACACAATTAATTTTATAAATAAATTGTCCGCAGGCAGAGTTGTTGTGGATTTTATCATAATATACAAAATTATATGAATTACAAAATGGTACATAAATCTTGGTGTGCTCTCACTTGATATGTGCAACGTCTCAAGTACAAATATAGCAAATTTCAATTTCATTCAATTAATAATAATAATTTATGAGGACATTGATCTACTTAGGATCACTGACCCCTCACAAACATCTCTCAATTAAAAGATTTCTCAAAATAATTAACAAACATTAAGAATAACAAAAATTCGAATTTAAAATGACAATATATAAAAATAAAAATAAAAAATAAATTTTTTTCTTCTCTACCTTTTTACAATTCTTCCCCCTCCCCCCTTTCTCAATGTTTATTATACCTGGGCATCAGTATTTGTCAATGTTGACAAGTAAGCATTGCTAAGCCCAATGCAATCAGTTTGAAAATTAAGAGCCCTTTGCCCATATGTCTTAATAAAGCATTATTCGGCTAGCAGACGCTTATAATTGTTCCCCAATCTCATCAAGATGACAGCATCATCAAACTCAAATCCATGTGAGGTATCGATATGATGTGCGCTCAGGGCTGTCGAAGCTTTTTTATTTATTACACTTAATTCATGCTCTCTTTTCCGCAAAGAAAAAATGCGAGATGTTTGAACCACATAAACACTTGTAGGTTTCGGGCAATCGCGGCACTTAATTAAGTATATCACATTATGTTGTTCGTGGGGTGGAACTACATCCTTGTTATTAAATAAAAAGGACATATTACTAGTTGATGCCAAGGCTAGTTCTTAAATATTTTTTGAATTTTTTCGGACAACCCTGGCATATAGGTGAGAGAGAAAAATGGTCCATCCCTGAGAGGGGGTACAGATGGGGTAGGAGCAATAAGCTGTTTCTCCCTTCGACGAAAATTTTTAATTACAGTATTAATGACCCGCAATGGATAAGAGTTCGAGGAAGCCACCATCCTAAAATCATCAACATTCCTCGCATCGTAGACGTCATCACAAAGCGAATAAATCCTTCTCAAAAAATAATATAAGGTGTTCATTTTATTTACAAAGGGAGACTGCGAGAAGTAATTGATGAAACGTCCACTGTCAGATGGCTTCACATACAGTATGAATAAATTTTCGGAAATCATTCGGCCATCAATGGAATTACAAATAGAGGAAAGAAGAAGGGTATTAACTAATGAAGATGATTTAATTCCGGACTGGTTGAAGGAAGCCAATGAGGATAAGTTGAATATAATGGAAGAGGAGAAACTATTAAATGATAGAGAACCACTGGGATTTTTGATTATCCAAAGATCAAGGAACGATATTTGGCCATTAATTTCTATTTCATACGTAAAACTCAAATCTGGATGGAAAGCATTGAATTTCTTCAATATCATATCCATTTGATTATGAGGGACAATCGCAATCGAATCATCTACATATTGTAAATAGATCAATAAATTGAGAGGTTTCACGGTGGTATAATAAAATTTTCTGATCACGATTTCGGCTGCTATAGGGCTGAGAGATCCACCCATAGGCAAACCTTTCAACTGCAAATAAATCCTCCCCCCAAATGAGAAATAATTAGAATACAGACAAAAAGCCAGGGCCTCCTTAAACCTTTCAAGGCTAAATGTGGTATGCACACTTATGTCATTCCAATACTCATCCACGCAGGGCATGAAAAGGTCAAGAGGAATCGAAGTGAATAAGCTTTGGACATCAAAAGATATCAAAACATGATCACTCGGAATAACAATATCCCTCAATTTATCCTTAGCCATTTTAGCATTTAATACTTTGAATTCCCCAAAAGCTGGAAAATAGCCAGAGTCACACCTATTCCTAAAAAAGGAGACACATCACAAATCTCTAATTACAGGCCTATCTCGATCACCTCTGTTCTTTCCAAATTAATGGAATTAGTCATAAACTAACACGTCCTTCATCACTTAGAAAACAATAAATTAATTCACGATAGGCAATATGGATTCAGACAAAATCGTTCCACAGGCGACATCTTAACCTATGTCACCCACACCTTGAACAATACTCTAGAGGCCGGAAAAGAAACCCTCGCTGTAGCCCTTGATATCTCCAAAGCTTTTGACCAGGTTTGGCACAAAAATCTTCTTGCCAAACTGCCAGCCTTTGGATTCACACCAACACTTCGCAAATGGATAGAAAGCTTTCTGACAAACCGAAGTATAAAAGTTGTGGTGGATGGAACATCATCTGAATCGTTCTCCACAAACTCTGGTGTTCCCCAAGGCTCTGTAATCTCCTCCACACTCTTCCTTATTTATATAAACGACCTTATTGATCAAACGGCAAACCCCACTCATTGTTACGCCGACGATAGCACTCTACACGGCAAACCCTCTCTCCCGAATAATCGAATCAATATTGCCTCCTCAATTACTCTCGACCTAGACAAACTGAATAAATGGGGCTCACAAAATTTAGTTAACTTTAATTCAAATAAGACTCAATGTTGTCTAATTTCTAGGCGCGAAAATAGAGATTTCCCTGATATTCACTTCGATTCGAATACCCTGAAAATGTGTGACAGCCTATCCATGTTGGGCGTCTCTGTCGCATCTGACCTGTCTTGGAATGAACACATCTCCTCTGTGGCGAAATCTGCAGCAAGGAAGATTGGCTTCTTATTCAGGTCCAAGCGATTTTACAAACCCCCACATCTTCTCACCATCTACAAGGCCCAAATCCGCCCCTGTCTCGAATACGGCTCTCATCTGTGGAGAGGAGCCTCAAAATATTCTCTTGCTACCCTTGATGCAATTCAGAAACGAGCCGTCAGGCTAATTGACGATTCTACCCTCACCGACTCCCTCGACTCGCTGGCTCATCGAAGAGATGTCTCTGCCCTTTCCCTTTTCTATAGATACTATCACGGCAGGTGCTCTGATGAGATAAAATCAATAATTCCCCCCAAAGCATACTTTGCACGCAGCACACGTTTTGCCGACTCCCAACACTCTTTTGCGGTCAAATTGGAAAAGTGCCGGACCACTTCATTCGCGAATACATATATCCCCATGACTTCAAGGAACTGGAACTCTCTCCCAGCCTCTATCTTTCCCAGCACCTATGATCTTCAAACCTTCAAAACCAGGGTGCATAGACACCTACGTCTACACCCTCTCACTTAATCAACTTTCCCTTCTCTTCGGTAATGCAAGGGTCTTTCGAGATCCATAGGGGCTACACCTTTACTGGTGCACCCCTTCTTGCATTCGATTGCATTAAAAAAAAAAAAAAAAAAAATCAACGATGGTAATATTTTTAAGGATGTCAGCCAGGTATCTAGATAATTTGGAACTGCAATAATTAATAGTGGAGACAACAGGAGGGTATGGATGGTCAGGAGCAATCCCTTTGTGGGTTTTTATTAATCCATATATTCCAGCCATGTTCGAATTTTTGGGCCTAAGTGTATTATAAAGTCGTTCCTCAATCAATTTCTCATCATAGCATTTTAAGGAATAGATTAATTCCCTTGTCAAGTTTTTTAATTGGGTTTAGAGAGATCACCTTATATGTGTCACCATCCGACAACAGCGTCAGCATGTTTCGATTATATGAGCCAGTAGTTGTAATTACAGACACCTTCGACTTATCCGACTGTACAAAAGTGATATCTGGATTCAATTTTTTATATTTCACGGTTTTATACAAATTAGAAACTAAATCTCTAGAGTGAGCATTACAAGGCGAATTTTTAAAACAATAAGTATAATTCGTCATAACATTGGCAACATTGGATCTTATTAAGCCTTTTTGCGAATCATTAAATTGATTATTAGTGATAATGTATTCACAGTCAGTTATGCATTTTATCATATTTTTATGTAACAATACCCTATCATGCACAGGTGGTATAAATTTAGGGTCAAAATTTAGAGTACTAATTACATAATCAGGTATTACTTTATCAGTCAGATTAATTACTCTAGCCTCAATTGGTTGTGATTTTTTACTGATGCCCAGGTATAATAAACAATGAGAAAGGGGGGGGGGAAGAATTGTAAAAGGTAGAGAGGAAAAAAATTTATTATTTTTTATTTTTATATATTGTCATTTTAAATTCGAATTTTTGTTATTCTTAATGTTTGTTAATTATTTTGAGAAATCTTTTAATTGAGAGATGTTTGTGAGGGGTCAGTGATCCTAATTAGATCAATGTCCTCATAATTATTATTATTATTAATTGAATGAAATTGAAATTTGCTATATTTGTACTTGAGACGTTGCGCATATCAAGTGAGAGCACACCAAGATTTATGTACCATTTTGTAATTCATATAATTTTGTATATTATGATAAAATCCACAACAACTCTGCCTGCGGACAATTTATTTATAAAATTAATTGTGTCGCTAATACTGTAAGATATAATTTTGTAATTAACAAGTTTGGATTTTTTGTAAAAAAATTTATTGTAATTTTACATGTGTGCTCTATCGCTTTTTTCAGCTCTTAGGAACTGATGATGGCATTATTTAATTAAAGCCGAAACGTTTTCTATAATTGGGAGTAATAAGAATAGAAAGAGAACAAAAAGAAGGGTACTTTTTAGACCTATTCATTCAGAAAAGTACAGATGGTTTGTAAAATTATCAATAATTCCCTTGAAAAATAAACTTTTTATTAATAAAATGTTCTTTAATTATTTTATTTTTAGGCGCTTATACTGGTATAAAATAGCTATGTGTTGGGTGAATCATTGGACTTTCACTTATCCCTCTATTTTGATTAGAATTCAAGATTCAAACTTAATTTTTTTATAAATTAAATATAATAATAGAAGTACATATTATTGAATAAAAATCATCTGGAAAGTGAATCATTTACTCGACTTTTGCTTATCTCTTTCCTTTAATTTATAATTTAGGATTTTAGCTTAAATCATTTGGTAAATTCTTCTTCTTCTTCATCTTCTCTATAGGCTTTCGCCTGTTCTTCCAATAAGAAAAAAAAGAATAAAGACGTTAGTTTCTTGTTGCGACATCTTTCCATCTTTTTTTCGGCCGCCCTCTGCTCCGTGTGCCACGTGGGCGATTTTCCTTCACGATTTTTGCAAGGCGGTCATCCGTCATTCGTTCCACATGTTCCCCCCATCCTCTCTTTCTCACATCGATCCATTCCACTCACTATATCCTGGATTTCGCTTAGTTCTCTTAGATCTTTGCTGCGGATTCTATCTCTTAATGTTTTCCCATGTATAGCCCTTATTATTCTCATCTCTGTTGTTCGGAGTAGTTGTTGGGTGGTAATTGTTGATGCTCTGGTTTCTGCTGCATATGTTAACACTGGACGTACGCAGGTCTTATAAATTCGTACTTTGCTTTTTGCTGACATATATTTATTTTTCCAGACCAAACCATATAGACATCATAGCACCAATTTGGTAAATTAATTATATTATATTGCTAAATAAAAACCAACATTGGGGGGATCATTCATCTTTCTTATTCCTCTTCATAAATTTAGAAACAGAATTTTAGCATAAATAACTTTATAAATTACTTATATTATATTTATGAATAAATAAATTGTGGATCACAGTCGACTTTCACTTAACCCATTCTTTTTATTCAAAATTCACTATTTTAATTTAAATATTTTAATCATAAATTTAAAATTAGTTATATAATTCACATTAATTTTATTTTATTTTTTTCTTAATTTTATTAAGTTGTTAATATATGTATATTAAGTGCCAGGTCTCAATCAATCACCTTTGTATATGCTGTTTTTTGTTTTTGATTTTTTTGTATCTGATGAGAGCATTAAATAATTCGATTTGCTGGATTGTATAGCTTTTATTTTCGACATGGACTGAAGATGAAGCCCCGCGCACTACCAAATTATGTTATCAACTATAATCTCACGCAAGATAAACAGAGTATACAGTAGAGGCTAAATTCATGAAAAAATTGAAAAAGTAAACTTATAAATAAGATCGAGTACGATAACTTAAATGATGGTAATTATTGAATTTTCTTTTGTATTATAAGAAGCTACCATACTTTTCTTCTTTGACCAACTAAGGCTTAAAAAAGGTTCGAGACAAACTCAGGAATCTTATAGTATTTTCTACTACAAAGATACAAGCCAAATAAAGGTTTTTATTCTTTTCTAATTTTTCCTCACAGAGCGCTGATTCGATATATTTATTTAATTAAAAATAAATATTTCACTAATATATCTTTTTTACTTATTATTATCTTTTTGATAATTAACTCTTAATTAGAATACAGTACACTAATATGCCTTGAAACAGGCATAAAATAAAATTATTTTTAAAATAACTATTTAGAATCTTAAATAATACTTATAATACAATTATTATAATACAATACAAAATTCAATAACTACCATCATTTAAGTTATCGTACTCGATCTTATTTATAAGGTTACTTTTTCAATTTTTTGATGATTTTAGCCTGGGACAGGTCGCCGGATTACAGCTAGTATAAAAATTTTTAAGAAAAAATAAAAACCGACTTCAAAAAATTAAGTGCAACAAATATAAAAATACACTAAAAGGTATAAAATAATTATTATCTTATTTAGTTACAACTAAACGACGAAATATTAACACGAAATTACTTTTTAAAGTCGGTGCCAAACAAACTATACCTATAAGCGAGCGTACCCGCCAAACGTACCAAGTAAGATCCGTCGAGTGCGATTCATAAAAGGTATATGTTTGGCACCAACTTCAAAAAGTAATTTCGTGTTAATATTTCGTCGTTTAGTTGTAACTAAATAAGATAATAATTATTTTATACCTTTTAGTGTATTTTTATATTTGTTGCACTTAATTTTTGAAGTCGGTTTTTATTTTTTTCTTAAAAATTTTTATTTTTCTCTTTTTAGTGATGTTATTAATAGTGATTATATCATCAGAACTTGACCAAATTAATATGACACCATCCCTAAGACACCCCCTTTCGGATAAAAAAAGAACCATCGAAATCGGTTCATAAACAAAGAGGTTAGGTCTAAACAAACCTAAACAAACCTAATAAAAAAGGTCTAATACCTATGAAAAAAATCGAAAAAAAATGGGACCAATCGGAAGCTAGACTGGACCCAATGCAAAAAAAATTTTCAAAATCGGTTGACAATTGGCGGAGATATGAGGTAACATAGGCACAAAAAAAAAAAAAAAAAAAAAAAAAAAAAATTCAATCGAATAGAGAACCTCCTCCTTTTTTGAAGTCGGTTAACAATATATGGGTCTTGAAGTATAAAATGTTTGAAATTGAGTTCATTATTTTGTGTCGCACTGTATTCCAAGAATGTGACTAGTAATTGTAAAATCTACTCTGACAATTGAATTTCTCAAAAAATATATTATTGTTTGACCATCTTAATTTTACGATATAATACTGAATATATAGATTGGAATATTTGTGAGACTAATAGTTTAATATATTCTCTAATCGTATGTTTATCATTTCGAAACGTTGGTATAAAATTAAAATGTTTATCTTTTAGGAAAATACTAATTAATCAAAAAAAATCCAAGCGTGTAGGTATTGATAAATGAAAGGGTCCGGCAATTTTCAAATTAAACCGCGAAAGGATGTTGGGGGTCGTCGAAATGTTGGATGATCAATACTTGAAATTGAATTCAATTGTAACCAATCGTGCTTTTATTTTTATTCATGAGAATATATGTATTTTTAATTTACTTTAGAAGACTTTATTTTCTACTTTTTAGTATAGTTTTTTAAAATATTTACTTCATAGAGTCATATGATTTTCACATGGGTACACTACTTCCATCTGATGATTAAAATAGGAAACTCTCATTTATCGATTTGTTGCTATTTTACCTTACTCTCTGATATCAAGCATCCATTTTAGATTTTTACTCTCGTGTCAAACTGATAATAATTTCTTTCTTTCTATTATTTAATTAGGATTGTTTTAATATATTTAAAATATCTAAGAATAATGGATACATTTCAGATAATTGATATCAATAAAATTCTTACCAATCCCAATCATTATCCAATTTATACAGGTTAGTCTTACATTGGTTAAATTAATTAATAATCTAAAATATTTCTTCTAGAGAAAATCAGTATTTTTTGTATCATAATATATTAATGAAAATTATAAGTTACTTATCTCTTTAAGAGGGATACACAAAAAGTATTATTAATAAAGGGAACTCATTGAGGTTGTCTACTGCTTGGTGCACATATTCATAAATATATATAATTGAAATATTTCTAATTAAAAACACTGATGATGATGAACAAACCATCGAAACTATACTTCATAAAGAAACAAATATATTTACATTCAATATATGTGTATATTTAATCTGCATCATGTAGATGACCCCTTCAATGATTTCTATTTAGAAATCATCAACTCTGTTATTCTAGGCAATCTAAATCTTTTCCATTAGAATATAAGAGTTCAAATAAATATTTGGCAAATATTTAGCGCTAAACATATGTCAGATTGGTTCACCTCTCAGGGTAGCCGATTGGTCATTTTGGCACTCGGGTTCGATTCCCTAGGGCATAGGTGTCAAACTCAATGCGTAACTTGTGCCAAAATAAAAAGCCATATATTAATTCCCGAACCCCCCCCCCTCTCGCCCCCAGGACCACCACTTAAATTTAAATTAAATTTTTAATAAAAAAATTATTAAATTAAATTAAATTTTAATTAAATTATAAAAATTAAATTAAATTTTTCGGTCGTTTTCCAATTTTTCGCTTATAACTTGAAAACGCTCTATATTTTGTAAATAACCATCCTATAGTAAATTAAAGAAGACAAAAATTATTTCATCAAAAATAAAGTAAAAAAAAATTGTCCAATAGTAGAATTTTTATGGGGATCCAAAAACCTGCCCTTCGGGATCACTTGAATATCCCTAAAACTCGATTTTGACCATGAAGGACTACGTTTTCGACATTGACCACTCTCTACATTTTTAAACTAGATAAAATTTGCTACAATTTAAATTTTAAAGTGTCATTTTAATTGAAGAATGGTAACCCGTGCCGCAATGAGGTTAAATTTTTTTACAAAAAATCGCTCTTTTTCCTTCATAAAATGAAAACCACTCATCCTAGAGTCCTTTTTCATTCTCTAGGAGATTTTGTTGACTTAGAAATCTCTTGCGCTCGAGCGGAAATCATGGAAAAAATTACACTTTTTCAGTTTTTTGCCTATATCTCGGAAACTAAAGCTGATACGAAAAAATTGTTCAGATAAAAAATATAGTTTATTAATTGAATGTAATGGAAGGCAGCCCAGAAGTACGAAGAAAGAAAAATTAACACATATAAAATAAGGTGTAATTTATTGGAATCCTTCCTCCTTTCCTTTCAAATAAATAGTTTATTAAATTTCCGATACTTATTTTCTGAATTAACGCCACCTCAGTTACAGATTTGGCGTGGTTTTTAAGCGCCGGTACTGACGACGGATTCTTTAGAAAATGAATATTAATTAAAAGATAATTAGTAAATACCCAAAAATTCGAATATGTAAAAGTCGTTCCTTCCAAAGTTTGTTCGGGAATCCGCATTTTTTATCTAAATGAACCGAGATGATGAATAGAACCGAACCTATCGAAAGTTCTAAAAGTGAAAATTGCCAACGCCCACTGGCGCTCTTTGAGACAATTTGAGACATCATGGTCCATAAACTCACTTCAGTTCAAATTTGTAGTTTAAAATTTTATTTGTAGCTGCGGTGGCGTTAATACCCAAGTACCAAATTCTCATATAAAAAAGCCTATTAACATTTTTTTTTGTATCTCCAATACTTTAGCTGTAAACTCGTCGTATAATAGAAAAGAATTTTCTGAAGGTGTGACATAACGATGTAGATTTAAAGATCTCTCACTAGTGCATTAAGTACAGGGTAAGTTTTTAAAGTGATGCGAAATATTATAAGGGGCTTCTTTCACATAATTTTTTATTCAAACGACGGTTTACAGCTAAAGTATTGGAGATACAACAAAATGTTAAAAAGCTTTTTTATAGGAAATTTAATAAACTAAATTTTTTACCTGAATAATTTCTTTTTTCCAAGAATTGCGGCTCGAGCGCAACTGATTTTGACGGCTACTTTTAGTATATTCAATGGGAAGCCGTAATAAGCATGAATACCAAAATTCAGATTTTTAACGATTAATGTTTTTATTTGTCGAAAATTGTCTAATTTGACTGGACTATTAACCCATATCTTCCCAACACCAAAATGTATTTTTCATTTTTGCTGTTTACTTAACTATAAACTTGACAGATAGATAGGGCCTGCCTCTGGTGGTGGGGTGAGTTCTGACCCATAAACCCCCGCCCCCTTCGTATATAGGCCACTGATAATATTAACTATTATTTCATCACTAGGAATTTTTATTTTTATATATCTCATTCATATAAAATTAGTTTTTCATATTCAATCATAAATTGGGATTCTTAAATTTAATGTTGGACATATAATTTTAAGTGATTTACTTATGTTTTATTTCAGGACCCCTTCATCTGTGCTGCTATTGCAATATGATGTTTATCAGCCAACAATTCCTAGGAAGAAAATATTTATTCTAATGAAAAATCATTTGAATATTAATTTATCAGATAAAGGTAAATTTCATCCTTAATATCCAGTGAAATCATTATGAAAAATATTTTAACTTTTAAATATTATAAAGGTCAGAAATTCTTCGAGTGTACAGATTGTCAAAAGAGATTTCCATTCAAATCAAGACTCACTCGACATTTGATGGTACATTCCGGGACGAGGCCCTTTGGCTGTGATCAGTGTGAACAACACTTCTCACAAAAATGTGCTCTCACAAGCCATTTAAGGACACATACAGGGGAAAGACCCTTTAGCTGTGGTCAGTGTGAACAACGCTTCTTAAGAAAATCTCATCTCACAAGGCATTTAAGGACACATACAGTGGAGAGACCCTTTAGTTGTGGTCAGTGTGAACAACGTTTCTCACATAAATCTTCTCTCACAAGACACTTAATGACACATACAAGAGAGAGGCCCTTTGGATGTCCCCATTGTGAGCAACGATTCTCACTAAAATCTTATCTCATAAACCATTTAACGACACATAAAGTGGAGAGGCCCTTTAGCTGTGGTCAGTGTGGGCAACGCTTCTCTCACAAATTTAATCTCACAAGCCATTTAAGGACACATACAGGGGAGAGGCCATTTAAGTGTGCCCATTGTACAAATGCCTTCTCTCGAAAGTCACATCTCAAAAGTCATTTAAAAATACATTTTAGAAATCCTTGAAAAATTTTCATTTCATTTAACGACGAGTGTATTATTCTTTGACTCTCTTAATATTAACAGTTTTAATACTGAATAGAATATTAGATTTGTCACTTGAAGTAAATTACTTCCAAGAATACTTTATTTTTCTCTCTATTTATATGTTTATTTAATAGTTTAAAAAGCATATTATTATTTTCCCTATTATTAGTACTAAATATTTATTTAACCTATCTTTAGAAAACACCATTTTACTGTCAGGTATCACAAATAACTTCACAAAAACACTTAATAACACATACAGGAGAGAGGCCCTTTAAGTGTGCTCATTGTGAGCAACGATTCGCACGAAAATCTTCTCTCATAAACCATTTAACGACACATACAGCGGAGAGGCCCTTTAAGTGTGCTCATTGCACAAAAGCCTTTTCACGAAAGTCACATCTCATACGTCATTTAAAAATACATTTTAGAAATCCTTGAAAAATTTTTATTTAATTTAACGGCGAGTCTATTATTGTTTGACTCTCTTAATATTAACAGTTTTAATACTGAATAGAATATTAGATTTGTCACTTGTAGTATATTATTTCAACGAATACTTTTTCTCTCTGATTTTATGTTTATTAGGTTGACCGTTCTAATTTTTATTTAATTTTTTAAAAAGCATATTATTATTTTCACTATTATTAGTACTAATTATTTATTTAACCTATCTTTAGAAAACACCATTCCACTTCAAATATCACCACTAATAATAAAATCACAATCTTTTGTATCAACTTGTTATTTTAAAAAATAAAAAAATTCTTGAATGAAATTGATTTGGTCCAAAAATCACCTCACAAATGTGAAGGGTGGGCCCTTTGGGCTTCGTTCACTCCGGAATTTGAAATCGAAATAAACTAAAAACGTAAATCAAAAACAATTCTATGTAAAGAGATTTATATTTACAGGGGTATCTTACTCTATAATGGATAAAAAAATATTTTTTGATTTTTGACCCCCACAGAACATTTTACCCTTTTCAAAATAATCACTCTATTAAAAGCGTGTATTAAAATTTTTGATTTGCGCTAAAGTGGATTGATATATAATTTCAAGTTTTTACGTTATTTAGTTTATGGGCTACAATTCTCAAACAAACAGAAATTCACAATTAATTGAAAAAATGCCGAGAGTAGCAGAATTATTGTTAATTCATAAAAGGAAATCAATGAGGCTGTCCTCTGTTTGATTGAAATAATATATAAAATTTATTTGTTTAAGACTATAGTTTCGCAGTTTTGACCTTCTTCGTCAGTCTTTTTAATTAGAAATAATTCATCTGTTATTTCTCATTGGATCAAACACGAGAATCGATATAGAAAAGTGCATTTTGTTGAAATAGCAAACAGATCACTGAACAGACGTTTGTACAAAGAAAACAAACACATTGTTTCACTAATAGGAACACATTTTATCAAAATAGTCACAGAACTTGTGAATTTGAATTCGAAATCTTGAATGCGATTCGAGCCTGGGGCTCTCGAAAATGTACCCTTCGGTCCCAAAGGATTAACTATTTGGGGGAAAAGTATTCAATAGATATATAATAGGGGATGTAAGAGAATTAAACTATACAAGGATCCATTTACTATATAGGTACATGAATTGTCTCCAAGCGTCTTGAAAATTCTAGACAAAAAGAACATAAAATTGGTACACACTGTTAGTACTAGTGTTACTCATGAACATTTCCACAATAAAACCCAAGTTGAAAAATTTGATAAAATCGGGGTTATTTATGAGATGGTCTGCGACACATGTAAAAAAGAAAATAAAGCCCATAGAAATATTGGTGGGTGAAACATGAAGACTCTGGAGGCAGAGAATAAGGGAACAGGTGTCATCGGTCAATGGAAATAAATTAGTTTCCGGTTTGTCCATTCATGCCATCGCTAATAAGCATGGTTTCGATTTCGAGAAGGGACAAGAATTCTGGACTAGGAAATGAATTGGACAAAAAGGAAAATAAAAGAGTCACTAGATACATATAATTATATTAAACAATTTTGATTTTGATGTGTGGATTTTAAAATGGACTCGGAGAATATTTCAGAGTGCTACAGTCTGATTGTGTCATTGTAGTTTATTTTTGTTTGATTGTGAGCTTGGACAGGTTTGAATTATTAATTAAAAAATTGTATTAAAGGTGTATATATAGAGATATGTACAAATGTACAAATAAATTAGTTCTTTTTAATGTGTTTTCAGAATAAATCATTATATAGATTTTTAACTTCTAATTCGGACTTTTTCATATCAAATTGAGAATTTCTATAAAACCATGCATATTTTACATATTAATTTTAGCCCTTTACCTGAAAAAGTTTCTTGAGAATTCAAAATTCTAATCTTGAAAGGTTTTAGATATTGAGCTGAAAAATTACTACGCAAATATATTAAAATGAACCAAATTTTAGCTTTTTCCTGAAAACCTTTCAGTGAGAGTTAAATTAAATTTGATATGGAAAAGTCTGAATTAGAAGTTAAAAACCTAAATATAATGATAGATTTAGTTAATTGAGATTTGATTATAAAATGTTAATAATATATAGGAGAATTTTTTTTTTAATTGTTCATCAGTTCAAATTAAATTCTAAATTCAATGACAAATTGTTTATAAATTATTTGTCTATTAAAAATTATTTAAATATATCCATGTTAATAAATTGAGAATGAGTTATAAAGATAAGAGTAAATAAATATTTTATTTAATATGGATTTACTATGAGTTAAGGATACTGGGTCACTTATTTCACATTAAAATTAAAAAATTAAAAGATATAAAAAAATTTTTCTTTTTCAATATATATATTTCGGGCTATCAACCCATCTTCTGAGTTATATATTCAGATTGACAAATTCCAAATCTTGAACGAAATTGTATGTATGAATATGGAAAGTTATTATTTTGTATATAATTGTATATATAAAAAAAATGTTTCAATTTTCAGTACTACTGAAGATGGTCTAGCAGGGGTGACCGAAACTGCGTTTTGCAAATCTATCTATTATAATAAATAATGTTAATTGTTTAAAATGAGTATTTATTTGTTTTATGTGACTGAAGAAACCCTTTAATTTATAAAAATAAATAGCTAATCGTTTCTGTAATTCAATGGAATTATTTCCGATAATCCGATCTAGTCTTAGCTAATATTCTTCCTGGATATTCATTAGTAGCTAATGAGGTGTGACGTCATACGCTTATCACTAATCCCCAACAAGTATTTATAATTGAAAGGTGGAATGATAAGATGATAATTCAAAATCTCAAAGTAAGAGGAGATGTCTCAAATAAACGAGAAGAAAAATAGCAATTAAAAAAGAACAAGAACTGTTTTGGTGTGGAATATTAAGTTAATTTTGTTTTCTTTTTACGTTATTGATCTTGGTTTTAAATTTGTGTAAATAAACAACTTTGTACTTAATTTATTGGCTTTTTTAGTCACGCCTGCCCATAAATTAGAGTTCATTCACAAGGAGTCCACAAAAAAAAAAGAAAAAAATAATATAATAGATTTTAATTCCAAATTACATTTTTAAATTTTATGCAAAACTTTTGTCCAATAAAATAAATTAATTGAAAATTGTACAAAAACAAATTTTATTTTCTGTTTTAGAACAAAAATTAATTCGTTAAAATTAACTTTCAATATTATTAAACTTAACATTGCCCTTCCTTGCCTTCTGCCAAGCAAATAGATTTAGTAACATATATTTCACTAAAATGTTTTATCTTAGAAATTAGAACTCCTAGGCAAAAACTAATGCCATTTTTGAATCGGTGATTTTAAAAAGGGAAAATCTCCATTTTTTTTTCCAAATTTTTCAGGAGAAACAAAAAACTGTTAATCGTCCATGCATTCTTAGCTACGATTGCGTAGTATTTTTTATGTTAATAAGGGATCATCTCTTGTACAAAAAATCCTTTTATTTTTTTTTAAAGACGGATCCCGTCCAGAATTTTTTTTCTTTAGAGGAGATTACCCTTTTTTAAAATTAACATAGTTTATTATAGGCGAATCCAATTTTTTTTTTTTTTTTTAAGAAACTTTATTTTGACAAAGCAAAATAGTAAAAAACGTTAAAATTACAAATAAAAAGACATTTAAAATTCTTCAGGGTTTTCATCAGCAGTTGTTGTGGGCCATTTATCGATTTCCTCCCAGAAAAGTTTATTTTCTTGAGGGATGTATTGATATAGTTTCTTGATATCTTCCATCTTTTTAATGTTAATTGGTAGGCATCAGAATAAATGGAGAATACAGAGTCAATCTTACCAGTGCAGAATACGGCCTGGATATTAACATCGAGAAGACTAAATACCTAGTAATAAGTAGAACATCTACCACACGGGCAGGCTGTTGTTGGATTCGCGGCTCATAGAAAGAGTAGATAAGTTCAAGTATCTGGGAAGCCCCCTGAACGACCAGTGGGAACCTGACAAGGAGATACGCACCCGTATAGAAATGGCTGGCAAGAGAGCAACCCTCTCAAAAATGAGACACCTCATATGTTGCGGGGATCTTTCTCTGGCTACAAAAATTAGAACAGTGGAGTGCTATGTGTTCCCTGTTTTAATGTACAGAATGGAAGCCAAAGTATTAGATAAGAAAATTGAAGCATTTGAGATGTGGATCTACCGGCAGTTATTGAGAATATCTTGGGTGGACCACGTGACAAACGTTGGAGTTTTAAGCCTACCCTTAATAGTTGGAAACTGGATTTAGGACATAAAACCAGATATTGTGGTCCACAGAGGCCACAAAGGGGCCAAAAATCAAGTAGTCAGTACGTATGTACCCCCCCCCCCCCACGCCACGCGACCATAAGTATCAAGATAAAGTAAAAATTAACACATATCAAATAAGGTGTAATGAAGGGTTTGGTCTATATATGTTAGATTCAAAAGCCATTTAGCTATCTAATTAAGTAAAGGAGGAAAAAAAATTGTTTTTCTATGCCTTTGTTAAAAATGAAGAAAGTTTTTGAACACTACTGTGGAGAGAAGAAGGAAACATTTAATTTGTTTCATTCATTGACCCTTTGAAGTGAGTAAATTATATATTTTTTTTCTATTGATAATCTGGCTGTTTACATTATATTTATAATTGTATTATTTTATTGTTGAAATGAATGATGACCAACCCCATTTTTATAATTTTGTAATATTGGCTTATAGACCCTGAAGAAGGAGGGAAAAATGCTCCGAAACGTCGGTTCAGGGCCGTGCCGTGCTATGATGCAGAGAGGCGGCCGCATCAGGCGGCACAGTAAGGGAGCAGCATAAGCAGCATAATCAGAAAATTTGTAAAAAAATTAAAAAAAAACAAAACATTTTTTTTTTTTTTAAATTTTAAAATTGAAAATAAATTAATTAACAGGAATAGCAGGGAATTGGACAAAAATTAAAAACAGAGTTTTTATTGAATGGGCCAGACGTAAAAGTTCAAGATTCTTGAGCAATTGAGACATAAGCCAACAATGTATTATAGTTTAAATAAAAAAGATTAAAGGATGTTTCGTCGCGTAGTGGAATTGTCTTTTGACAAAGAGTGATAGAATGAGCCACTGAGGAAGTCGAAATTAATCGACGAAACGTCTGGTCCATTCAATAAAAACTCTGTTTTAATTTTTGTCCAATTCCCTGCTATTCCTGTTAATTAATGCTTATTATGGATACGAGTGATTTACCATTGAAAATAAAGTTCTATGTGTGTGTGTAGGGGGGCGGCGTCGACCCCCCCTCCCCCGCTTGGACAATCCGATCGCGACACACTTTTTTCGAGATAAAAAGTAGATCTTATATACATCGGGCAAAAAAAAAAATCTCCTGGATCCGCCCTTGCTCGCTCTGTTGTAGCTCTGAGAATTTTATTAACACCCTGTCTCTGTAGCTAGTGGAAAAGAAGTTTTTTCACAAATTAAAATGAATAAAAAAACTACGTAAGAAGTTCAATAAACTAAACAAAACTTAGAAATCTGTCTTTAATTTCTATTGAATCTTTATTGACTACACATCCTAATTAGCCAATTGTTAAAGTTAAATTTAGAAGGGTTAAAATGTAGTAGATTGATATAGTTGATCATTGTTATCATTATTTTAAAGAACATAGTTTATATTTTCAAAATAAAAATAGTATTCTTACATTTTGAGCAGTTTTTTTTATTATTATTATCACAATCGAAGTTTATTTTAAAGAAAAAACATTTAAAGGGCGGCATTTCGAAGACTTGCATCATACTGAGAAAAACTACCGCACGGCCTGTTTGTAAGGAAAGGAGGAAGGATTCAATAAATTACACCTTATTTGTATATGTGTTAATTTTTCTTTCCTCACTACCCCTGGGCTGCCTTCCATTACATTCAATTAAAGTTTCTACCAGTCCGTCTCTCTCCAGAGAAAATTTCGTTGCAAACAAATTAACTTAATATTATTCTGATTTGAAAGCAATAACTCATAAATTAGTAACCACGATGAGTGGTTATGTCTCCCTTACGGCAATTATACAGCTTATTCTAGAAGAGCCAGCATATGTTGGAGGAATTTTCGGAGATATTCGCCCCCTAATTATGGGTTTGTTCAATATTATTAAATTAAAAGCGTCCCCTTCCGTTCATTTTTCAAACTGTAATTAAATATGCAATCGTGAGTAGATATCTTCTATACTCAACTTTGGTTCATATGAATAGGATATATTTATTAACAAAATGTATAGTAATTAAATTTTTTCATTTTTAAACATTACTACAAGTTTCCAGTACCAAGACGCTCCTATAAATTTTCAGTAGCATTTAAAAGCAAATTTACATAACAAAATATAATAACAAACCACTTTATAGTGATGCCTGGATTTTTATAAAGAAATAATGTTTTAATAAGGTAGTTGTTCCGCCAAATGGGTTTTCTTAGGATTTTTTTGAAATTTAGACAGATTATTATTTAAATACTTCTACATCGATTGGTGGCAAAACGAAATTTATGAACAATATAGTTCCGGAGATATTCAATTTCAAAGATAGAGTTTTTCAGACTCTTATACATTGCACTTTACAGGATATCGGAAAATTTACAATACATATATAATTACGAGCTGCACCAGGCGTGCCTTCGGCACGCCTCTACAACTCGGCCCTCTGTAGGCAGGTGTCCTTGGCGGGCCGCGTCTCGGCATATGATTGTGGGTCTCTAATATATATATTTTTTAGTGCAATGAATGCAAGAAGGGTGCACCAGTAAAGATGTAGCCCCTATGGATCTCGAAAGACCCTTGCATTACCGAAGAGAAGGGAAAGTTGATTATGTGAGAGGGTGTGGACGTAGGTGTCTATGCACCCTGGTTTTGAAGGTTTGAAGATCATAGGTGCTGGGAAAGATAGAGGCTGGGAGAGAGTTCCAGTTCCTTGAAGTCATGGGGATATATGTATTCGCGAATGAAGTGGTCCGGCACTTTTCCAATTTGACCGCGAAAGAGTGTTGGGAGTCGGCAAAACGTGTGCTGCGTGTAAAGCATGCTTTGGGAGGAATTATTGATTTTATCTCATCAGAGCACCTGCCGTGATAGTATCTATAGAAAAGGGAAAGGGCAGAGACATCTCTTCGATGAGCCAGCGAGTCGAGGAGTCGGTGAGGTAGAATCGTCAATTAGCCTGACGGCTCGTTTCTGAATTGCATCAAGGGTAGCAAGAGAATATTTTGAGGCTCCTCTCCACAGATGAGAGCCGTATTCGAGACAGGGGCGGATTTGGGCCTTGTAGATGGTGAGAAGTTGTGGGGGTTTTGTAAAATCGCTTGGACCTTAATAAGAAGCCAATCTTCCTTGCTGCAGATTTCGCCACAGAGGAGATGTGTTCATTCCTTAAGACAGGTCAGATGCGACAAGAGACGCCAAGCATGGATAGGCTGTCACACATTTTCAGGGTATTCGAATCGAAATTTGTAATATTTTGCCCCCTCTTTCGCCCCCACGCACTCATTATGGCTATTGATTTTTACAGCATACATTTTATATAGTCTTAAAAACTAACATTACAAAATTTGATCTATATCCGAGAGAGTATCAATTTTTTGCCCCCACTCACATTTTGGGAGGTTGAAATTATTTTTTAGATATTTGCAAATAAATAACTCTCAGTTTTCTAAAGAGTAAATGTACAAAAAAGCTAGAAATTTCTATATCCCCCCCCCCACCCCCTTCTCCACCATACTGTCAATTATGATAGTTGATTTTTACAGGAATAGTTTCTTAAAGTAATAAGAATTAACTCTACAAAATTTGATCAAGATAGGAGAGAGTTTTAATTTTTTGCCCCCACTCCATTTTGATAGTTGGGAGTCGAATTTCAAAAATCCTGAAATTACTTTTTAGATATTCGTATTTAGAATTTTATTAAGTAAAAATCAAGTAGATATCTTAGCGTTCTTAATTGAAAATGCATAATTAGTGTAAACACATTGCAAAGATATTTTGCCCCTTTTGACCCCCTTTAGGAGTCGAATTTCAAAAATCCTGAAATTTGTTTTTAGATATTTTAATTTAGTATGCAATTGGATGTTGATGAAAGCAGTCCACGGTGGTTGTAAAAAATAAGACTATAGAGGTTTTATTATTTTACATTTATTTGTTAAAACCGACGTTTCGGAGATTTATTCTCTCCTTCTTCAGGGTAACAAAAAGTCAATGAAAGTAGTTCAAAACATAATTACTTTCTGTCTCCTTTGACAATGCCATAAAAACATTATAAAATTTCTTTTTCATCTCGAATAGAAAATAAAGTAACATGCAATTGATGATCAATATGATTAACATATTGATCATCAATTGCATGATTACTTTATTTTCTATTCGAGATGAAAAAAAAAAAAAAAATTTTATAATGTTTTTTTTGGCATTGTCAAAGGAGACAGAAAGTAATTATGTTTTGAACTACTTTCATTGACTTTTTGTTACCCTGAAGAAGGAGAGAATAAATCTCCGAAACGTCGGTTTAACAAATAAATGTAAAATAATAAAACCTCTATAGTCTTATTTTTTACAACCACCGTGGACTGCTTTCATCAACATCCAATTGCATATTTACCGGTCCGTCTCCTAAAGAAAATCTCTATCAATTAATTTAGTATTTTTATAAATAAAAAGGAAGTAGATATTTTATCGTCCTTAAGAGATATCGCATAATCAGTGATAACACACTTTGTCCCCTTTGACCCCTTAGGGGTCGAATTTCGAAAAATCCTTTCTTAGTGAGCCCCTATTTCATTGATGTAATATCCTCTCCAAATTTCATGTTTTTATGTCCAGTGGTTCTGGCTGTTTTGATGATGAGTGAGTGAGTGAGTGTATCGGGCAAAGAATTTTATATATGGTATATAGATAATTAAGAAAGCCTTCTTACCATTTTTATAAAAAACTAAACCAACATTAAACAATAGCCAATACATATTTTAAGGCAATTTTGATTCATAGTTACAACACAGTTTCTGAGATAATAATGAATAAATAATGAAAAATGTATAAAAAAAATTTACACTAAAAACAATTTGGCAACAGCGCATTTATACATAGATGTATAAAGAGCACATGCACTAGATTTTTTCAAAATTATAATTTTCATAAAGTGTAACGTAGACGAGATATTTCAAGTTTCTCAAAATAAACATGATTTGGATTCTGTATAAAGACAACTACAAATTCATTTAACTGGTCAATTTTATCCTATTTTGAAAAACTGATTTCGACATCATTGCACTTTAAATAGATGTATTAAGGTAGTTGTTTCGCGAAAATACTAGCAAAAAGTTAATTCTAGAGTATATAGAACAGACAATAAGGATTCATAATTCATAAGCCCAAAACGTTTTGCTGTTTATGTACTGATTCTAGCCAATCCCGTGCTCGTTTGACAAATCTGGCACCATTGTAAGATATTGAATATTTTTATATTAAAATGACAGATAAAATACATTTTAAAAAGTTAAAAATTTCTATAAAAATCGTTTTGTTATTTTTTTAACAAATGTAATCAACGCCTACGTTACACCTTATGAAAATTATAATTTTGAAAAATCTAGCGCATGCGCGCTTTATACATCTTTCGCTGGTTAAATAAATGCGCTGTTGCCAAATTGATTTTAGTGTAAAAATTTTTTATACATTTTTCATTATTTATTCATTATTATCTCAGAAACTGTGTTGTAACTATGAATCAAAATTGTCTTAAAATATGTATTGGTTATTGTTGAATGTTGGTTTAGTTTTTTATAAAAATGGTAAAAAGGGTTTCTTAATTATAATTAAATATGTATGTAAATTTTCTGATATTCCGTATAGTGCAATGAATAAGAGTCTGAAAAACTCTATCTTTTGAAATTTAATATCTCCTGAACTATATTGTTCATAAATTTCGTTTTGCCACCAATCGATGCAGAAGTATTTAACTAATAATCCTGTCTAAATTTCAAAAGATCCTAAGAAAACCCATTTGGCGGAACAACTACCTTAAATAGATGTATTAATCCCAAAAGATCAGATAAATTCATTTTCTCATTTTTTTGACTTGACCACTTTAATAATCATAATATTCAATTATACTAAATGAATTTTATACTTTTTCAGCTATGTTGAGCAATTCTCTATACGAAGAAACTCTTGTAGAAACTACTTTTAGAATATTAAGTCACGATCTCCATGCAAAGATGTCATCCCTTTTGAAATCCTCAGCCCGTGGTATAATGCCCAAACTCTTTGGCTGCTTTACTTGTCGTAAAAAATGGTCTCCCACTGATTCAATTCTTCTATTCAGGTTCGTTTTGTCTTATATTAATTATTAGTATTAATACAGTACCGGATTTATCTACTGATCAAATAATAATTATCCTTAAGATTTTCATCCAGGCAAGGGGGGATCCTGGAATTTTTTATGGGGCGGGGGGGGGGGAGAATGTATATAAGGTGGCCGATGTATATAAGATCTACTTTTTATCTCGAAAGTGTGTCGCGATCGAATTGTCCAAGCGGGTGAAACACGCACACACATAGAACTTTATTTTCAATTTTAAAATTTAAAAAAAAAAATTTTTTTTTTTTACAAATTTCATATCTCATATTTTAAGTTCATTAAAATAAAAATAAAAATAAAAAAATTGTTATAAATTCCCTGTCTATTTGGCCGCCGTTTTTTGGCCTCTGCGTGCGGCGCACGTGTTGCGCTCCCGCCAGGCACGGGCCTCTATGGGGGGGGGCGGCGCCTGCCTGGATCCGCCCTTGCATCCAGGTAATTTGATACTATTCCCAGGCCAATGAAATAAATTTGAAAATATTTAAGTGATTCTCTCCAGATGGTATACAAATATTATTTTGAGAGGTCTTTCAGTTGCTCAGAATATTATCATAAAAATTATTTTAAAGAAACATCCAAGATTTGGCACTCTGGCATTATACGATGAGCTTAATGTACTAAATTTGAGACAACTATTCCTATTGAACACCTGTATTCACTTATATAAAATAAACTAGCTGCAAGGCATACCTTCGGCGGGTTACTTTCTATCCAGGGAGCTACGACCCCTGGACCCCCACCACACGAACCCCACCCTCACACGTGATCCGTTTCGCGGAAACCACGCAAACATACACACAGACCGGAAATTTGTTGAGGGTGTTTTCGATCATAACTTTGCTTAAGGTATTTCTTTCACAAATGCAAAAATTCAAGAAGTTTTTGAAACTTGGAATATAAGTCATTAAAAGCATAATACACATACTGTTAAAATTTGAAGACGATTTACCACACCAAACATAAAATAATTGCAATTGAAAATGACATTTTTAACATAGAGTAGATAGGGAAAGGGTGGGGATATGATCATTATTTTATTTTTTTTCATTGAAGGACTTTCACCATCTTGATGAAAAACTAATATTTGTTAGAATAATATATTTGGAGTAACTTAAAAAAAATTGAAATTATTTACCACGTAGTTTTGATAAAAAACAAAAAAACAAAAAAACATATTTGGGCGATTATTTTTAGTGGAGGGGATATAAGCACAATGGTTTGGAAACGATCCGGCTAGTATGTGTGTATCCATATAGAGATTTCGTAGTGTGAGTGGACAGTCACGTTCAAAAAACATAACCTAAAATTTTAGTTCCGTTCATATTTATAGAGTGGTTACGAGGCTAAAACTTTTTGTGTGGATTGTCGCGAAAGAACCTCTTTAAAACGTGTGCAACCAAAATTTGGCGTGATTTCGAGCAATGTACAGACAAAATCTTAATTTTATATATTTAGATTGTACAAATTACAACATACATCTCTATCCTACGCTTATCTCTAATAGGAAAAATATAATTTGCCGAGATTTAAAACTGAATTGTACTCGAGACATGCTCATGGCCTGAGGATGGCAATTAAACATAGATTTAACCATCCATGATCAATTCAGAAATGTTAGACATATAAAGAAATTTTTAATTCATTCTGGCTCTCTTAGGGCCAGTTGTATGTCGATTGGTAAAGATTTTGTAAAAGTTGACAAAGGGTAAAACCTTAGAATTCACCTTGTGCCGGATGGCCAATCAGATGAAAGTGCGTGTCAGATGTTTCATCTGATTGGCCATCCCGCCGGGCATAAGGTGAATTCTAAGGTTTTACCCTTTGTCAACTTTTACAAAGACTTAACCAACCGACATACTGAGTTGATAGGACATTTTTATTTTTGTTAATTTTAATTTTTTCGTTTTTAATTTTTAAGTTGATTTATCTATATTGTAATTGATTTAGTTTATGTTTTTCCGTCTTAATTTCGTGATCTTTTTTGTTTAATGTTATATATATATACGGATATATATATACAGGGTGTCCCAAAAGTCAAGGATCAAACGTGAACACGAGATAGGTGAGTTCAGGATTGTCCAAAATAAAAATAAAAAATTTAAATAAAACTCTCTTAGTTTTCGAGTTATGCGCATTTTTTGAAAACCGTGAAAATCGCTACCCTGCTCTAAATATTTGAATGCTGTGGCTACGAATTTTCATATTTTATAATTCTAATTTTTGTTACGGAATCCTGAATAATACTGCTATCGATCACAAAACAGAAAATAACTAAGAGTATTATACTTTTTGAGAAAAAAATATTTTTGTCAGATTCATGTGTCAAAAAATTTTAATCAGCTAACTTTGACTCTTGATATCTTAAAAAAAACTGTGTCAAACAATAATGGCAAATTATCTAAAAAATTGACGCATTTAATCAAGATTTCAAAATGGTATAAAACATTCCACTTTTTTAAAAAACAAAAAATAATATTTGCATTTTTATGCGAAAGAAACTAATTTCAAAACACAATTCGTAATTGGCTAAAGGGTAGAATTTAACATGAAAACTAATTTAATTTATTAAAATATTTGTATTCAATTAAAGTAAATGTTCAAAATAATAATTGTTTTTATATTCAATATCTAATAATATTTAAAATTACAAATTAAAATTAAAATTATTTGATATCTGTTTTCATGTTAAATTCTACCCTTTAGCCAATTACGAATTGTGTTTTGAAATTAGTTTCTTTCGCATAAAAATGCAAATATTATTTTTTGTTTTTTAAAAAAGTGGAATGTTTTATACCATTTTGAAATCTTGATTAAATGCGTCAATTTTTTAGATAATTTGCCATTATTGTTTGACACAGTTTTTTTTAAGATATCAAGAGTCAAAGTTAGCTGATTAAAATTTTTTGACACATGAATCTGACAAAAATATTTTTTTTCTCAAAAAGTATAATACTCTTAGTTATTTTCTGTTTTGTGATCGATAGCAGTATTATTCAGGATTCCGTAACAAAAATTAGAATTATAAAATATGAAGATTCGTAGCCACAGCATTCAAATATTTAGAGCAGGGTAGCGATTTTCACGGTTTTCAAAAAAATGCCTATAACTCGAAAACTAATATAGTTTTCTTTAAATTTTTTGTTTTATTTTGGACAATCCTGAACTCACCTATCTCGTGTTCGCGTTTGATCCTTGACTTTTGGGACTCCCTGTATATATTATACGAGGTCTGTTCAAAAGAAAAGGTGAAGTTTGAATTTTTTTGAAAAGTATTTATTTAATCATCAATATCTATTTTGTCCCCTTCAAAGTAATCCCCCTCAGATGCCTTGGAGCACGTTATTCCATTTTTAACGCAAAATTTAATACATATTCTTTGATCCATTTTTTCAAAAGTCAAAAATCGAAGACACACACAAACGTGACTAACCTTTTCAGTGATCAACAACAAACTACTAATCCAAATGGGCTGATAATGCCAACATATGACTAACTGACTAACACATGTATACCAACATAACAAAAAAAATTCGATAATCGAATCTACACAGCCCGCGAAAATTGAAAATTCACCTTTTCTTTTGAGCATACCTCGTATACAGATGTATTAATATTTATGATGATGAATAAATTAATAAATAAATATGAATAACTAGATACTGATTTTTATTTTTCAGATGTGGTCACAGCTTTCACATGACATGTCTTTTAGTACCTGATAAATGTAATCTATGTATGAATATCCATTCTGAGCCTCTAAATGAAATGCCTAATCTATCAAAGGTATGAGAATATTTTCCAATTTTTCAATTTACATTTCATAGGTTAATCATATTCTTTTTTTATATCTAGGAAAACGAATGGTTCAGCTCAGTGGCAACAACTGAATTAAATCTCCAGAGTAAGGAATTCGAATTAAAATTAGAACCACCACCCCCACCAGACTTAGAAGGAATATTCTAATTCAATTTTCGAAATTATTAAATAAAATATTATTTATTAATTTATATATAATAATAATAATATAATCCTCAAAAATTGTATTTTAAAAATTCCTAGATATATTTTTATTTCTTATTTGTTTATAGTACAATTTATATTCAATGTATGTATATGTAATTAATACTTATAACTCATTCTTTATTAATATAAAAAGCCAAATAAATTGTGATTAATAAATACACATTCAATTTTATTGTTTCACTGATCATATCCATAATTGAATATGTAATTTCGAAAAGGGCATATGTCTGAAAATTGAAAATGTTCACGAATGAAAAATAAAAACTAATTATTTTCTAAAGTAGTGTAAAATTTATAAAATTTATTTTTAGTTACATTTTGGGGGTAGTAAAGTCAATAGCAGAATTGTGCCTTTTTCGAGCATAGTAGGTGCGGGGAAGCTTTTAGATTACATTTATATGGAAAAGTGTCATAAAGAGAAACAAAGAGGTTATCTTCTGCCCGATGCAAATAAACATACACATATATATATTGAAATTATATATATCTGTATATATATAATCTCAACAAAAACACTTGTGTAAAAAAAGGCCAAGTTCGATTAATAAAATCCGTTTGCCAAAAAAAGTAGTGAGATCTAATGTGCTGCCAAGTTCAATATCATCAATTTATTAAATGAATCGAGAATATATTAGTAACTTCAATTAAAACGCATGTTTTTCAGTTCACATGTCCCTCTATATTACTTTACCATACAGAGTATTGTCAAGTATTGTAATTGTGCATGAAAAAAGTGTTTTTTTCCTTCTTTTTTTCGAAATATCTCAAAAACGGCTGAAACTATTTTGATTAAAAAAATTGAGCGAAACCATGGCATTTCGGTCTACAAAAAAGCTCTAATAAGTGAACATCGAAAAAATTATATTTTTCGAGATAATAATTGTTTTGTCAAAATGTTTGTTAGTTAGTCTGGTTGTCTGTTAGTTACCAAATTTTTGTGGACGAGCTATCTCAAAAACTAGTTTGAATATCGAAACCAAATTTCACACGTAGTTTTAGTCCATTGAGATTAAGAGCTGATTAGATTTTGGTGCATATCGACCCAAAATTAAGGGGTAGAGGGGGGGGGTTAAAAATTAAAAATCTAGGCCATTTGAGCAAACTCAACCAAATTTTGTATACATAATCAGTGGAACCCAGAAGTCTAAAAATGCAAATAACCGCCCAAAATGTGGGGGGGGTTAGGTCAAAAAAATGAAAATCTTGGCCATTTACCAAACTCAACCAAATTTTGTATACATAATCATTGGGCCCCCAGGAGTCTAAAAATGCAAATTATATAAAATAAACTAATGTAAAGGCAAAAAATGTGCAATTATTTCTTTTTTGACCTAAATATTCGTATCTCGAAATCTAATTACTCCCAATTATAGAAAACAGTTTCGACTTTAATTACATAATACCATCTTCACTTCTAATGAGCTGTAATGAGCATAAAATGTATGAATATAAATACAGAAACATAATAATTATAAAAAATTATTTCTTATAATATCCATATGATATTGACTCCATGAAAAATAATATTTATAATTAAATAAGCTGACGTGTTCTGATGTGGCCATCCACTTGACTTTACCATACAACCTGGCCCCTCACTTATATTTAATATTTAATACAATTATTTATAATCATCTAGGGGAGGGGTTTTTGCATTTTTAGACTCCTGGGGGCCCACTGATTATGTATACAAAATTTGGTTGAGTTTGGTAAATGGCCAAGATTTTCATTTTTTGACCCTAGCCCCCCCCCCCATTTTGGGCGGTTATTTGCATTTTTAGACTTCAAGGTTCCACTGATTATGTATACAAAATTTGGTTGAATTTGCTCAAATGGCCTAGATTTTTAATTTTTAACCCCCCCCCCCTCTACCCCCTTAATTTTGGGTCGATATGCACCAAAATCTAATCAGCTCTTAATCTCAATGGACTAAAACTTCGTGTGAATTTTGGTTTCGATATTCCCACTGGTTTTTGAGCTAGCTCATCTACAAAAATTTGGTGAATCACAAACTAACAGACAGACAACCAGACAACCAGACAGAATGACATGACATTTTGACAAAACAATTATTATCTCGACAAATATAATTTTTTCGATGTTCACTTATTAGGTGCTTTTTTGTAGAACGAAATGCGATGATTTCGCTCAATTTTTTTAACCAAAAAGTTTCAGCCGTTTTTGAGATATTTCGAAAAAAGAAGGAAAAAACACTTTTTTCATGCACGATTACAATACTTGAGCCCACCCTGTATGGTAAAGTAAAAAAGACTGATGATGAAGAACAAGTCTTCGAAACTATAGTCTCAAACAAATAAATAATATATATACATATATAATTTCAATATATATGTGTGTATGTTTATTTGCATCAAACAGAGGACAACCTCTTTGTTTCTCTTTATGACACTTTTCAATATAAATAGGTATATTTGATAAATTAAAGCGTTTTTTAGGAACATAAAATAAATGAATACAATAATTTTTATCAATTATCTATTATTATTTATTTAATTATTGGTCAATTAAATAATTTTTATTATTTTATGTCACTGAAAACCCCTTTAATTTATAACATTTAAATTCTACATAGTTACTTAAGTTTTGGAAGTAACAAATTAATCATAAAATAATATCATAAATATTAAAATATTTCATTTGTTTTTCTTAAATTTTGCATTATATTTAATTTTTTATTTTTAAATTTATAATATAATAATAATAAAGATTTAATCTAAATATTGTCACATCTCTAGTAGCACAATGTTTCAAACTATATAGTAACTACATAGTGCCTATATAGATTTCGAGAATCAGAAACATTGTGCTACTAGAGATATAATAGGTATTTTCAAATCTGAACGGTGCGTCAATAAATTTCAAGCCTGTGTATAAATCCGCCATCTCTTGATATAAAATTGAACTTATTTCTAATTTATGGGATTTCAAAAGACAGCGTCTGCCATCTCTTGATATAAAATTGAACTTATGTCCAATTAATGGGCGGTCAAAAGACATTTCTTGATAAAATATTGAACTTAATATCAAATTATGGCAAATATTAGTTAATGGGATCGCTTTTGTTAAATATGAACTTTCCTCACTCCCGAATTAGTAGGTTCGACAAACGATGGTCTCAGAGATTGGGTAGAAAGGATTTTTTGTGCAAGTTTTGACGCAAGTTTATATGCAAGTTTGCACGCTGTGCTTGCGCCAAAAATTGCATGCAAACTTGCTTGTTTAAGTTCAATGTTTTATAGAGATGGCAGACCCTGTCTTTTGAACTCCCATAAATGAAAAGAGCGACTTTTTCAAGTCCTATAAATTGGATGTCTTTTTAACAATTTCATTGAAATTTCAACTTTCAAAAATTTTTCCATTAAATCGATCAGTAAATGCGATGAAACACAAGCCGGTTTTCGTCGAGTCGGGAACCGAATGAGCCGCCGTCTCGGCACATACAGATCTAGATGTCGACTACCGACTCCACGAAAACCGTCGTGTCTATCATCGCTCTAAGTAATCGAAATAATTTTTCTTGATATTACAAGTCCCAGTAAATCAAAACGAAATTTTAAAATACTAATTTATTTTGTCAATTAGAATTAGAAACTTAATATTTTATCTCGTTATGCTCTTATGAATATGTTTTTTTGTTAATATTGATTATTATTTTAACTATCGGTTTCTTCTAAAATATTAAAAATAGACATAAACTCTGAATTAGAATCTTTTTTTTCGATAGTGTAATTTTAACATCCATAAATAGTTTTGGTGTATATCTTAATAATCATTTTTGAGTTCTATCAATGAAAAGTTGAAGGGATTTACAAATTCAACTATTTTCAAAATTGTTTTCGTAATATGTTGAAAACTAATGAAATTTCGGCATAAATAGTAAAGGAGAGAATTGTTCTTCTTCAAAAGTTATACAGTCGTGTGTCACTAGATTTTAAAAAAGGTTTTAAATTTTTTAGGAATAGACATTTCAATTTCAAATAAAAAGATAAAAATTTCAAGATTTTTTTCATTGTATACACTGAGTAAATAAATGTATGCTTAGTATATAGTATATATTTCGTAGTATATAGTATAGATTTCTATAAATCTAAGAGTTTCATAAAAAAAAGTGGTCAAAATAAACGTTCAAGCAAATGAGAATGAGATAGAAATCAAGTTCCTAGGATGAGTTGTTTTCATTTCCTTCATAAAATGAAAATAACTCATTTTCCGGACAGGATATGATCCGAATCCTCAAAAGGGCCATGTAAAATACTGAATATCTATAAATATAAGAGTTTTATAAAAAAGTGGTGCAAGTAAACGTTCAAGAACAAAATTTACTAGAGAATGAGACAAAAAACCAAGCTTCTAGGATGAGTGGTTTTCATTTTATGAAGGAAAAACTGCGATTTTTTGCAAAAACTGCAAACTTCAACCTCATTACGGCACGGGTTATTATTATCCAATTAAGATAAAACTTTGTTTAAATTGTAGTAAATTTAATCTAGTTTAAAAATGTATAGAGTGGTCTTTGTTGAAAACGTGCTCCTTCATGATTAAAATCGGGAAAAATCAAAAAAAATGCACGAGTTTTAGGGATATTCAAAAGTGATCCCGAGGGCTGTGTTTTGACAGGCAATAGTATCAGTTCTACTTAACCTAAATAGATGGAATTCTTTTCATTCTACGCGTAATTTAAAGAGATTTAATTTATCTAATTGATATATTTTTGATTTGATTAACCGTTTGAGAGTTATTCAAGAAAAACTGAAAAAAATCCGAAATTTTCTCATTTTGATGCGCGTAGAAAAATTTCCACAACACAGATTTGAGGGGAAAACTTAGAGTAGTAATATTGGAGTACCAATAAAGGTATTCCAGCAATAAAATCTTTACCGGGAATTATTTCCTGTTAAAATCGTAATTATCCTGGACTATATAGTAAAAATGTTAGTTTTACTATATAACTACGAGCTTTTTGTGCGTGCCTTCGGCACGCCCTCGAAGCTTTCCCCTCCGGGCTGGTGCCCTGGCGGGCGGCGTCTCGATCCAAAAATTTTAATCCTCTTAAAAAACCACACTCCAAATGTATACCTGTAAACTCCCGAAAATACATAGTCTCTTAAAAGTTTCGCCTCATTTTCGTCCTGACACAGCTACAGAAATGAGGCTCTAGATAGATATTTTTTTTTTCTATAATCTACAGCATTGTGATATTTTTTGTGTGGAAATAGATTTATTTAAATAAGTGGGATCGTGTGAGGAGGAGAGTTATATTATATCATTTTTTATAAATTTGGGATCGATAATCGATATAAGGCTCCAAATATTTAAAAGAGATCAGGTGTTGTTTGTATGACAGGCTGCTCCAGTATTGCAATGAGAAACTCATATGGGCATGCGTGTCTTAAGTCGTTCAATTTTCTAAAAATCAAAAAATCAAAATAACAAAATTTAGATTTTTAAAAATTATAAAAAAGTGGCAAATTATTAAAAAATAAACAAATAATATATAAAATATAAATCAAATAAGATGTGATTGATTTCTTTTTCTGTGCGCAAGAAAAACGAATTAAATATTTAATTTTTGAGTGGTGAGGGGGGGGGAGGAATAATTATCAATATATTTAATGTTTCTTAATCTAAAATCAATTGGAGTCTTTCATTTCAAAATTCGGGTCCAAATTACGATTAAGTATATTTCAAATTTGCCGCAAATATACCGACGGCGCACCCTGTCGGCAGCATTAGTCAGCGTTGCGGCAAATTAATCTAGGCAAATATATATAGTATACCTACTTATAATCTCGTATACCAAAAATTTTCTCAATCAAAATTGGGTGGCGAATGAAAAAAGTTTAAGAAGCGCTGCTTTAGGCAAACCGATTTTTACTTCTATTAGCCTAGTATTAGATTCAAGAGAAAATTTTAATTTTTTTCATTTTTACTCACTGAATTGAAAAATGAGAAAAATCATTTTGTCTGTGTGGCTGGATTCAGATACCCGCGATAATTTAAGAAAGTAAAGTCATAAAAAGTTCGTTCTTGTGCTAAAATATTTGTTGAAGAAGACAACAAAAGAGTGTGTCTTCTGCTGGAATAATAAATTTTATAAGATTGGAGTAATTTTTGGAGACGGACTGATAAGTGAATTAAGTGGATATTGATGAGGCAGTCAAAAAAAGAAGAAGATAATTTACACTATCTTTTTTATTCATAAAACCGACGTTTCGGAGGATATTCCCTCCTTCTTCAGGGTTTTGAAAAGTCAGTGATTGGATTTCCTTCACTGACTTTTCAAAACCCTGAAGAAGGGGAATACTCCGACGTCGTTTATGAATAAAAAGATAGTGTAAATTATCTTCTTCTTTTTTGGACTGCCTCATCAATATCCACTTAATAAATTTTTATTTATTTATAACGAGACTAATAGTTTCAAATACCAATTCCTGTGAATCAATAGTAATAGACTGATGAAGAGGGCAAAGGACTCGAAATTATAGTCTCATTAAAAATTTATTTTTCGGGCAGAAGGCACACTCTTTTTTGTCTCCTTCAATTTATAAAAATTCTGCTATTATCGGCAAAAAGAAACTTTCAATTTAAAATATTTGTATTTCAAATAGAGGGAGCTAATTAGATTTTGGGCTTTCTAGCTTTACAACTTTCAACTTACAAATTTAAAAATAAAGAAAAGATCATTTTTGGAATGATTTTATTCAGGTATTAAATCAATGTTATAATATAGTCTTAAATTAACAATTTATTTTATATTTAAGTTTATTAATAATTAATTATAAAGGCGTTTCTAAAGTAAATAAGTTTTCACTTTTTATTATCTAATAAATGCGCGAATGAGCGAGCGATTGTTTCATTAGAATCTGATCGAAGAAAAAGACTAATGATGAAGATAGAATGATCTGTCCAAAAACATAAATGTGAAAAATTGGGCAAGATCGGTACAAACGGATTCACCGACGAAAGAGTTGAGATCTAAACGGGTACCAAATTCCATAGCAGTTGCTTAAATCATAGCTATAGAGATGTACAACGTTCTTCAATTGATTAAAAAAATATTTGTTACGTTCTTTGATATGAAATTTATAACTTGGCAAGTTATAATAGTCAATAAATTACCTTTAACCTGATGATATTTAATATAAGCTTAAAATTTAGCTTTGCTAGTTGTTCTATTTTCTATACTACAAATAATTTAGTTGGATATAAAACTTGCCAAGTTATAAAATTAATATCAAAGAACGTAACACATTTTCTTTTAAATCAATTGAAGAACGTTGTACTTTCCTATATCTATGATTTAAGCAACTGCTATAGAACTTGGTACCCGTTTAGATCTCAACTCTTTTGTCGGAGAAGCCGTTTGTACCGAACTTAGTCTCTTTTTCACATTTATGTTTTTGGACAGATATCATTAATTTTTGAAAAATTTTATCCTTTAATTTATCTAAATAATTACATTTAAACATTTATATTAATAATGATTAAATATTTCTCATAAAATATCTGTTCAAAACCTGGTCGGTTTTTAATAAATTTCACCCCTTCATTTCAGACCCCGAACAAGGGAAAGTTTCGGTTTTTCAATTTTCTCCTTTAGTAATGTTCCAAGCTTTACCAGTCTGCCAAATCTCAGCATTCTAGCTTGATTGTATTTTCACTATATGTTAATTAAGCCTATAATAAATTTCACCCCTTCATTTTAGGTTCTGTAAGAGGGAAAGTTCCACTTTTTCAATTTTTTCCTTTAATTGTAGCCCAAACTCTCTACCAGTATGCAAAATTTCAGCATTCTAGGATCAGCGGAAGTACTTTAGGTTTTTGATATGTCAGTGTAAAAAATGGGACTTTTCAGAGCTTAATAACTCAAGAACTATATATAATAGATTTATTCATGAAATTTGGGATTCTAGGTGTTCTAGTGACTTTTATTAGGCATGCAAAATTTCCAGTGTTTAAGTCTAATAGTTTTTGAGTTATGGGGGGGGGGGGGTTCGAAAGTAGCTTGAAATGGTTCGTGTAAATATACACATGGCCGGTGCGATGCCCGTTTTTTCGAACTTTATAGGCTTTTGACTCTAAGTAAGAAAATGTTAAATCGAAATGAAAATAAGATTCATCAATTTATAAACAAATTATTAATTCAACGAATTTGCAAACAGCGCACCGAATCTTCAAAAGTTTCACTTTTCCTCCAATTTAAAGTTTGATACATATATCGAGGGGTGAACGCGACCTAAAATCGTGTACACTTACTTCCATTTCCATTTTCATTTCCAAGTAGAAGACAATAGATGACAATAGATTATCTAATGAATTCCAAAGTAATTCCAAATAATTTCAAAGACAGTGTACACCTAATTCCAATCGCGGTTCACCCCTCGTAAAGGATACATACAGTCGAATCAGTTGCGGAACTACAATACTGCACGATCCCGCAACGCTCCCCAAATTTATCGGATTAATTCTTTGTTAATTATACTAAAATTGTCCCTATTTAAATTAGAATAATAATACACTGACAAAAAATCATACTGTTATAGTCTAGGAAAATAATAAAGAGTTTTTTATAGAATAGGCTAAGGTAAATAAATTCTAGCTTTTTAAATTATTTAATCATGTGCGGATGAGCGATTCTTTCATTAGAATCTTATGAAGAAAAATTACTAAAAAACAAAGCAATAAAAAACTCTCCTTTCTTAAGGGCTAAGGCAAATCCAAGTTATAATCTAGAAAAATATTAAAGTCAAAAAGTTTGGTATAATAACTTTTTCGATGCCGCTTTTACCATTGAATTCTCATATTATATTAAATTGAAAGTTTTTGTGCCGAGAGTAATTTTTATATATTGAAGGAGACAATAAAAGATTGTGTCTTCTGCTGGAATTATAAATTTTAATTATTTATAACAAGACTATAGTTTCGAGGGCTTTGCCCTCTTCATCAGTCTATTACAATTGATTCACAGGAATTAATTCCTATGAATCAATTGTAATAGACTGATGAAGAGGGCAAAGCCCTCGAAACTATAGTCTCGTTATAAATAAATAAAATTTATAATTACAGCAGAAGACACACTCTTTTATTGTCTCCTTCAATCTCATATTATAATAACACACTCAATAGTAACATATAAATTAATACAATCAATTATTAATAATTAAATTCAATTTTGAACGAAATTGATTGATTAGTTTTTAAAAAATAGTATAAAGCTAGAAAATCGTAACAAATGGTTCGCTGATGGCGGGTGTCTTGCGACCCAGCCTCTTGTTAAAACAGAGACCAAAAGAATTATTATAATAATAATGAGAAAGAAAACGATCTTATTTTATCGATTTCATCTATCTGAAGGTTCACAGTATTGTCTATTATATAAGAAAATAGCATTTTGATTAAGAATTTTGTAGTTTAAAAGAAATTGTATGAAAAGATTCAATTTCTTCTCTCCGGGAGCGAATCAAGTAGAAATGGCAAAATGTATTATTTTTTTCTCCTTAGATATTTATTCCAATCTTTTAAAATATCATATCTGATCGGTTATTTTTATTTATCTTTTATATTAAATAATTATTATTAGAAAATTTGAATTTTAAAGGGTAGTTTATTTGAAGTCCAATTTGAAAAAACGCTAATAACTCCGTTGAAAATTATTTTAAAAATATGAAATTAATAGATATTATAAAACAATTAATTATTAATCATTTAGTTCAATTTTGAACGAAATCGCTTCAGTACTTTTTGAGAAAATGATCAAAAACCATCTGAGCCGTCTCAAAAACGATGCTTTTTGAAAGCACGAGATGCCTTTGAAAAAAGTTGAAAAAGTCATATGAAACGAAATGTTGACTTGTGACATGGAGGTGGATTTTAAAATGTTTCTAGAACGGCCTTTCATAGACAGTTTTCTGGGTTTTTGACGATTTTCTCAAAAAGTACTGAAGCGATTTCGTTCAAAATTGAACTAAATGATTAATAATTAATTGTTTTATAATATCTAATAATTTCATATTTAAAAAAAAATTTAACTGAGTTATTAGTGTTTTTTCAAATTGAACTTCAAATAAACTACCCTTTACAATTCAAATTTCCTAATAATAATTATTTCATATACAAGATAAATAAATATGACACACAGATATAAAATTTCAATAGATTTAAATAAATATCTAATGAGAAAAAAATAAAACTTTTGGCATTTCTCGTTGATTTGCTCCCGGAGACAAGAAATTGAATCTTTTCATAGAATTTCTTTTAAACTACAAAATTCTTAATCAAAATGATATTTTCTTATATAATAGACATACTGTGAACCTCCAGATAGATGCAATCGATAAAAGAAGATAGTTTTCTATATCATTTATAATTCTTTTCGAGAGGTTATGTGAGACACAGATCATTATTTGTTATTGATTCATAAAGTTCAATCACTCTACAATATTGGAATCTCTCTTTTAACTCGTAAACTAATAATTTTAGACATTTCCCTTGCATGAACTTTTCTGTTGTAAATTAAATTTTATTTAATAAAGGTCATTTTATAAATTTGTGTAACTCAAAGGGTTAGGCGCTAATGGTGAAATTTAAGATGAAAGTTGGATAAATATAACTCTAACGCCCTAGGTATTCTACATATAAAAAATTCTAATTAAGAAATATTTTGATAATTTAATTTACTAAAAGAAAGTTCATTATGTATAATACGCTCAGATGACTTTTTAAATATCTAGAGTTGAGAGGATTAAACATTCAAAATTAAATAATATTTTTGGAGAGAAGTAAACATTTTTTTACAAAAATAAAAGTGCCCCTTAGATTAAATGTGAAATTTTTTATTGAAATCCGTCTCATCAACCAAATTTCATATTTTTTAATGCTTGAATTTTTATATAACTCGTGAACTATTGATTTTAGACATTTCTCTTTTCTGATGGAAATAAAATGTACTTTAATAAAAGTCATTATATGAATTTGTTTATCTATTGTTATTATAGTGTTAGGCAGGAATGGTGAAATTTAAGTGGAAATTTAGATAAATATCGCTATAAAACTCATTGTCCCGGATAGAAAAATCGAAACTATTAATATGAGGCATCACTTATGAATTTCTCATTAAATTATTTCGGTACTTCCAAAATTTGTCAATTCTACTAAAAAGTTAGTTGATCTCTAATCGAATTACCGAAATTGAAATCTTGTGCTTATCAGTTTGATTGCCCTCTCACCGTCCAGGAAATCTCTCTAACTACGCTAATGGTCTTGAACACCCCATTTTGAGACACGTAACTAAATTTTGGGATCGAAAAACATAAAACGACAATAACAATGAAAAAATTATATTAGTCAGCGACCAAAAATAAATTCAAAATAAGCTGATGTAGTAGCCATCCACAGGATTTTACAATAAACCTGGCCCCTCTCTCCTATTTTTGAACCCCTCCCCTTATGGGCCACTATCACTTTCATATAATGAGACATTTTCATAAGGTCATATAGCAGAGGTGGCGACAACGTGGCTCGCGAGCCGCATGCGGCTCTTCAGTCAATCTCGTGCGGCTCTTGAACCCTCTTGAATAATACCGATTTTAAAAAGTACAGGGGGGCATATAAAAAAGATCTATCACATTTTAAAGAGGTATAAAAAAGGAAAAAATTTAACTAAAAAGAAACTGAATATATTTTTGAAAAGAACATGAAATAATTTTTTTTTAATGTATTTTAAACATTATCAGACAAAGAGAGGGGGTGGGGGTGCAAAAATGAAAATTCTAGCCCTTTCGACCAAACTCAACCAAATTTTGTATACATATTTTGTGGGCCCCAAAAAGGCTAGAAATGCAAAAACTAACCACCCGAAATAGAGGGAGGGCCAAAAATGAAAAATTTAGCCTTTTCGACAAATATGTATACAAAATTTAGTTAGTTTTTGCATTACTAGCCTTTTTGGGGCCCGCAGATATGTATACAAAATTTGGTTGAGTTGGTCAAAAGGGCTAGAATTTTTTTTGACCCCCCCCTCCCCTTTTGTCTGATAATGCTTAAAATACATTAAAAAAAAATTTCATTTATTTTCTTATCAAAAATATATTTAGTTTTTTTCTAGTTAAATTTTTTCATTTTATAAATCTCTTCAAAATGTGGTAGATCTTTATGTCCCACCCTGAATAATAATTAAATTAAAAAATTTGTTACTTCATTTTATAAAATTTTATAAAATAAAAAAAAGGTGTCTTTTTTTAAATAAACGTTTAATTTATCTCCAAACAATGTGGCTCGCTTTGAAACAGTTTAATAAATTTGCGGCTCCCAAACTTATAGGCTAAAGGATGCATTGGCGAAATTTCGTACAAATCGATCGGCAGGGTCTAGGACTTATATTGATAGTTCTACATTTTAACCCCCCCCCCCCCAATTTAATCTCTTTTTTATTTTAATACCGTTTTATATAAATTTCTATTTTTATGTTGTTGATTTTTTTAGTTTAAAATTTTATAATTTAAATTTTTTAAACCCACACACTGCCTTAATTTTTTGTTCGATTACAATCAAATTCTAATCAGTTCTAAATCTCAATGTACAAAAACTACACTTGAAATTTCGTTTTGATATTCACACTAGTTTTTGAGCTAGAGTGTAGGTCTGTAGGTAAAAATTATAAACTGCTGGGCCTTTTCTAGAATAGGCCCTTAGGGTAAATCAATTTTAAAATCGTAACAAATGACTCGCTGATGCCGGCTGACTTGCGACCCAGCCTCTCGATAAAACACAGCAATAAATGAAAAAGAAACGATCTTATTTTATCAATTTCTTCTATCTAAAGGTTCATTATATAAGGAAATAGCATTTTGATCAAGAATTCTGTTGTTTAAAAGAAACTGTATGAAAAAATTCAATTTCTTCTCTCCGGGAGCGAATCAAGTAGAAATGGCAAAATGTATTATTTTTTTCTCCTTAGATATTTATTCCAATCTTTTAAAATATCATATTTGATCGTTATTTTTATTTATCTTTTATATTAAATAATTATTATTAGAAAATTTGAATTTTAAAGGGTAGTTTATTTGAAGTCCAATTTGAAAAAACGCTAATAACTCCGTTGAAAATTATTTTAAAAATATGAAATTAATAGATATTATAAAACAATTAATTATTAATCATTTAGTTCAATTTTGAACGAAATCGCTTCAGTACTTTTTGAGAAAATGATCAAAAACCATTTGAGCCGTCTCAAAAACGATGCTTTTTGAAAGCACGAGATGACTTTGAAAAAAGTTGAAAAAGTCATATGAAACTAAATATTGACTTGTGACATGGAGATGAATTTTAAAATGTTTCTAAAACGGCCTTTCATAGACGGTTTTCTGGGTTTTTGACGATTTTCTCAAAAAGTACTGAAGCGATTTCGTTCACAATTGAACTAAATGATCAATAATTAATTGTTTTATAAAATCTAATAATTTCACATTTTTAAAAAATAAATTTAACGGAGTTATTAGGTTTTTTTTCAAATTAGACTTCTAATAAACTACCCTTTAAAATTCCAATTTTCTAATAATATTTATTTCATATAAAAGATAAATTAACATAACACACAGATATCAAATTTCAATAAATTTAAATAAATATCTAATGAGAAAAAAATAAAACTTTTTGCTATTTCTTGTTGATTTGCTCCCGGAGACAAGAAATTGAATCTTTTCATAGAATTTCTTTTAAACTACAAAATATTTAGTCAAAATGATATTTTCATATAATGAAACATACAATCAGAACCTCCAGATGGGTGCAATCGATAAAGAGGAAGATCGATTTTCCATCATTTATAATTCTTTTCGAGAGGTTACTTGTCGTAGAACACAGATCATTATTTGTTATTGATTCATAAAGTTCAATCACTCTACAATGTTGGAATCTCTCTTTTAACTCGTAAACTAATAATTTTAGACATTTTCCCTTGCATGAACTTTTTCTGTTGTAAGTCCGATTTTATTTAATAAAGGTCATTTTATAAATTTTGTGTAACTCAAAAGGGTTAGGCGCTAATGGTGAAATTTAGATGAAAGTTGGATAAATATAACTCTAACGCCCTAGGTATTCTACATATAAAAAATTCTAATTAAGAAATATGTTGATAATCTGAATGGCTTACTAAAGGAAGTTCGCCATTATGTGCAATGCCGCTCAGATGACTCTTTTAAATATCTGTGAGTTGAGAGGATTGGAAACATCTGCACCATTAAATAATATTTTTGAGAGAAGTGTAACATATTTTTACAGAAACAAAGGGGTGCCCCTTAGATTAAACGTGAAATTTTTTATTGAAATCCGTCTCATTCAACCAAATTTGCGTATTTTTTAATGCTTGAATTTTTATATAACTCGTGAACTATTGATTTGTAGACATTTCTCTTCTTCTTGATGGAAATAAAATGTACTTTAATAAAAGTTCCAGAAATGAATTTGTTTATCTATTGAATTTATTAGTAAATATTAGGCAGGAATGGTGAGTGCAAGTGGAAATTTAGACAACAAATATCGCTATAAAAACTCATTGTCCCGGATAGAAAAATCGAAACCATTAACATGAGAGGCATCACTTAGTGAATCTCTCACTAAATTGCTCTCAATTTTCAAAATTTGCATTGAATCTCTATTCCAAAAAATTAGTTGATCTCTAATCTGAATGACCGAAATTGAAATCTTGTGTGCTTACCAGTTTGATTGCCCTCTCTACCAGTCCAGGAAATCTCTCTAACCATTGCTAATGGTCCATTGAACACCCCATTTTGAGACACGTAACCAGATTCTTGGGACTCGAAAAAACATAAAACGATCAATGTACACATGAAAAATACCAGTATTAGTCTAACGAGATTCCAAAAATAGAAATTCGTCAAGCTATAGTTGATGTAGTTATTAGCCATCCACAGTGATCTTACAATAAACCTGGCCCCTCTCTCCGATATTTTGAACCTCCTCCTTATGGGCCACTATCACTTTCATAATAATGAGACATTTCACAAGGCCGTGTAGCAGGAGGTGGCGACAACGTGGCTCAGCGAGCCGCATGCGGCTCCCTGAACCCTCTTGAGATAATACCGATTTCAAAAGGTACAGGGGGGCGCATAAAAAAGATCTATCACATTTTAAAGAGGTATAAAAAAGGAAAAAATTTAACCAAAAGAAACTGAATATATTTTTGAAAGAACATGAAATAATTTTTTTAATGTGAAAAAATTCAATTTCTTCTCTCCGGAGCGAATCAAGTAGAAATGGCAAAATGTATTATTTTTTTCTCCTTAGATATTTATTCCAATCTTTTAAAATATCATATCTGATCGTTATTTTTGTTTATCTTTTATATTAAATAATTATTATTAGAAAATTTGAATTTTAAAGGGTAGTTTATTTGAAGTCCAATTTTGAAAAAACGCTAATAACTCCGTTGAAAATTATTTTAAAAAATATGAAATTAATAGATATTATAAAACAATTAATTATTAATCATTTAGTTCAATTTTGAACGAAATCGCTTCAGTACTTTTTGAGAAAATGATCAAAAACCCTCTGAGTCGTCTCAAAAACGATGCTTTTTGAAAGCACGAGATGCCTTTGAAAAAAGTTGAAAAAGTCATATGAAACGAAATGTTGACTTGTGACATGGAGGTGGATTTTAAAATGTTTCTAGAACGGCCTTTCATAGACAGTTTTCTGGGTTTTTGACGATTTTCTCAAAAAGTACTGAAGCGATTTCGTTCAAAATTGAACTAAATGATTAATAATTAATTGTTTTATAATATCTAATAATTTCATATTTAAAAAAAATTTAACTGAGTTATTAGTGTTTTTTCAAATTGAACTTCAAATAAACTACCCTTTACAATTCAAATTTCCTAATAATAATTATTTCATATAAAAGATAAATAAATATGACACACAGATATAAAATTTCAATAGATTTAAATAAATATCTAATGAGAAAAAAATAAAACTTTTGGCATTTCTCGTTGATTTGCTCCCGGAGACAAGAAATTGAATCTTTTCATAGAATTTCTTTTAAACTACAAAATTCTTAATCAAAATGATATTTTCTTATATAATAGACATACTGTGAACCTCCAGATAGATGCAATCGATAAAAGAAGATAGTTTTCTATATCATTTATAATTCTTTTTCGAGAGGTTATGTGAGACACAGATCATTATTTGTTATTGATTCATAAAGTTCAATCACTCTACAATATTGGAATCTCTTTTAACTCGTAAACTAATAATTTTAGACATTTCCCTTGCATGAACTTTTCTGTTGTAAATTAAATTTTATTTAATAAAGGTCATTTTATAAATTTGTGTAACTCAAAGGGTTAGGCGCTAATGGTGAAATTTAAGATGAAAGTTGGATAAATATAACTCTAACGCCCTAGGTATTCTACATATAAAAAATTCTAATTAAGAAATATGTTGATAATTTAATTTACTAAAAGAAAGTTCATTATGTATAATACGCTCAGATGACTTTTTAAATATCTAGAGTTGAGAGGATTAAACATTCAAAATTAAATAATATTTTTGGAGAGAAGTAAACATTTTTTTACAAAAATAAAAGGGTGCCCCTTAGATTAAATGTGAAATTTTTTATTGAAATCCGTCTCATCAACCAAATTTCATATTTTTTAATGCTTGAATTTTTATATAACTCGTGAACTATTGATTTTAGACATTTCTCTTTTCTGATGGAAATAAAATGTACTTTAATAAAAGTCCTTATATGAATTTGTTTATCTATTGTTATTATAGTGTTAGGCAGGAATGGTGAAATTTAAGTGGAAATTTAGATAAATATCGCTATAAAACTCATTGTCCCGGATAGAAAAATCGAAACTATTAATATGAGGCATCACTTATGAATTTCTCATTAAATTATTTCGGTACTTCCAAAATTTGTCAATTCTACTAAAAGTTAGTTGATCTCTAATCGAATTACCGAAATTGAAATCTTGTGCTTATCAGTTTGATTGCCCTCTCACCGTCCAGGAAATCTCTCTAACTACGCTAATGGTCTTGAACACCCCATTTTGAGACACGTAACTAAATTTTGGGATCGAAAAACATAAAACGACAATAACAATGAAAAAATTATATTAGTCAGCGACCAAAAATAAATTCAAAATAAGCTGATGTAGTAGCCATCCACAGGATTTTACAATAAACCTGGCCCCTCTCTCCTATTTTTGAACCCCTCCCCTTATGGGCCACTATCACTTTCATATAATGAGACATTTTCATAAGGTCATATAGCAGAGGTGGCGACAACGTGGCTCGCGAGCCGCATGCGGCTCTTCAGTCAATCTCGTGCGGCTCTTGAACCCTCTTGAATAATACCGATTTTAAAAAGTACAGGGGGGCATATAAAAAAGATCTATCACATTTTAAAGAGGTATAAAAAAGGAAAAAATTTAACTAAAAAGAAACTGAATATATTTTTGAAAAGAACATGAAATAATTTTTTTTTAATGTATTTTAAACATTATCAGACAAAGAGGGGGTGGGGGTGCAAAAATGAAAATTCTAGCCCTTTCGACCAAACTCAACCAAATTTTGTATACATATTTTGTGGACCCTCAAAAAGGCTAGAAATGCAAAAACTAACCACCCGAAATAGAGGGAGGGCCAAAAATGAAAAATTTAGCCTTTTCGACAAATATGTATACAAAATTTAGTTAGTTTTTGCATTACTAGCCTTTTTGGGGCCCGCAGATATGTATACAAAATTTGGTTGAGTTGGTCAAAAGGGCTAGAATTTTTTTTGACCCCCCCCCTCCCCTTTTGTCTGATAATGCTTAAAATACATTAAAAAAAATTTCATTTATTTTCTTATCAAAAATATATTTAGTTTTTTTCTAGTTAAATTTTTTCATTTTATAAATCTCTTCAAAATGTGGTAGATCTTTATGTCCCACCCTGAATAATAATTAAATTAAAAAATTTGTTACTTCATTTTATAAAATTTTATAAAATAAAAAAAAGGTGTCTTTTTTTAAATAAACGTTTAATTTATCTCCAAACAATGTGGCTCGCTTTGAAACAGTTTAATAAATTTGCGGCTCCCAAACTTATAGGCTAAAGGATGCATTGGCGAAATTTCGTACAAATCGATCGGCAGGGTCTAGGACTTATATTGATAGTTCTACATTTTAACCCCCCCCCCCCCAATTTAATCTCTTTTTTATTTTAATACCGTTTTATATAAATTTCTATTTTTATGTTGTTGATTTTTTTTAGTTTAAAATTTTATAATTTAAATTTTTTAAACCCACACACTGCCTTAATTTTTTGTTCGATTACAATCAAATTCTAATCAGTTCTAAATCTCAATGTACAAAAACTACACTTGAAATTTCGTTTTGATATTCACACTAGTTTTTGAGCTAGAGTGTAGGTCTGTAGGTAAAAATTATAAACTGCTGGGCCTTTTCTAGAATAGGCCCTTAGGGTAAATCAATTTTAAAATCGTAACAAATGACTCGCTGATGCCGGCTGACTTGCGACCCAGCCTCTCGATAAAACACAGCAATAAATGAAAAAGAAACGATCTTATTTTATCAATTTCTTCTATCTAAAGGTTCATTATATAAGGAAATAGCATTTTGATCAAGAATTCTGTTGTTTAAAAGAAACTGTATGAAAAAATTCAATTTCTTCTCTCCGGGAGCGAATCAAGTAGAAATGGCAAAATGTATTATTTTTTTCTCCTTAGATATTTATTCCAATCTTTTAAAATATCATATTTGATCGTTATTTTTATTTATCTTTTATATTAAATAATTATTATTAGAAAATTTGAATTTTAAAGGGTAGTTTATTTGAAGTCCAATTTGAAAAAACGCTAATAACTCCGTTGAAAATTATTTTAAAAATATGAAATTAATAGATATTATAAAACAATTAATTATTAATCATTTAGTTCAATTTTGAACGAAATCGCTTCAGTACTTTTTGAGAAAATGATCAAAAACCATTTGAGCCGTCTCAAAAACGATGCTTTTTGAAAGCACGAGATGACTTTGAAAAAAGTTGAAAAAGTCATATGAAACTAAATATTGACTTGTGACATGGAGATGAATTTTAAAATGTTTCTAAAACGGCCTTTCATAGACGGTTTTCTGGGTTTTTGACGATTTTCTCAAAAAGTACTGAAGCGATTTCGTTCACAATTGAACTAAATGATCAATAATTAATTGTTTTATAAAATCTAATAATTTCACATTTTTAAAAAATAAATTTAACGGAGTTATTAGGTTTTTTTTCAAATTAGACTTCTAATAAACTACCCTTTAAAATTCCAATTTTCTAATAATATTTATTTCATATAAAAGATAAATTAACATAACACACAGATATCAAATTTCAATAAATTTAAATAAATATCTAATGAGAAAAAAATAAAACTTTTTGCTATTTCTTGTTGATTTGCTCCCGGAGACAAGAAATTGAATCTTTTCATAGAATTTCTTTTAAACTACAAAATTCTTAATCAAAATGATATTTTCTTATATAACAGACATACTGTGAACCTCCAGATAGATGAATAAAAGAAGATCGTTTTCTATATCATTTTATAATTCTTTTGTTCTGTTATATCAAGAGACTGGGTAGCAAGTCACCCGGCATCAGAGAACCATTTGTTACGGTTTTCTAGCTTTTTACCATTTTTTTAAAAACTAATCAATCAATTTCGTTCAAAATTAAATTTAATTATTAATAATTGATTGTTTTATATTTTTATTAATTTCATATTTTTTAAAATTATTTAAAAATAGTAATTAGCGTTTTTTCAAATTAGACTTCAAATAAACTACCCTTTAAAATGCTACACGTTGAAAATTGTATTACCGAAATTGAAATCTTGTGGTGGCTATTCAGCTGTTAATCACCCCATACCCCCCAAATTTTACAGGATTTAACTAAAATGATTATTCAAAATTTAATAAAAATATTACCCTGATAAAATAAGCAATCTGGGCATCATTGAGGTTATGTCATCTAATACTAGGAGTGTATTCATACTCTCCTAAACCCCCCCCCCCCAAATAAATAAATACATAAATAACTAAACACCCCTAAATTTTTTCTGGCTACGGCATACTCCAGGGGGGGGGGGTTAAGACGCAGAGACCGTCATTAAAATTTCTGGGGGGTTCAAAATTGTTTCATTTTAGTATTATATGCTAAAAATAAAAGCCTTAAAAGTCTTTTAACTTAAACAAAAGATAATAAAAAGGTCTTCTAATTCTTTAGAACTGAATAAAATGGGAGAGGGTGTCCCTCCTACAAAACTCATTGGAGCCCTAGAAAAACGAAACTCCATTATGTATTTTTCATTAAATTATTTCGTTATTTCCAAAATTTGTCAATTCTACTAAAAAGTTAGTTCATCTTTAATCAGATTACCAAAATTGAAATCTTGTGGGGCTAATCACCTCATCGGCGCCCCCTTAGCAAAACTCCCTAAATACGCCAATGGGGGGTACTTCTCATGAAATTGGGGAGGGGTCATCAAGCTAGGGGCATACAACCACGGCGGAACGATCTTAGACCAGAAGGGGGGTCAAAACTTGGAAAGTGATGTAGGCCTACCGGGGGGTCTGCGGGCTAAAACATTTTTGAAGCAAATTGGTACAATTTAACCCATTTTTAAGCAGTTTGTAGCTGAGGTTGTATTGAAAACTGAATAAATTTCACCCCTTCATTTTAGGTTCTGTAAGAGGGAAAGTTCCACTTTTTCAATTTTTTCCTTTAATTGTAGCCCAAACTCTCTACCAGTATGCAAAATTTCAGCATTCTAGGATCAGCGGAAGTACTTTAGGTTTTTGATATGTCAGTGTAAAAAATGGGACTTTTCAGAGCTTAATAACTCAAGAACTATATATAATAGATTTATTCATGAAATTTGGGATTCTAGGTGTTCTAGTGACTTTTATTAGGCATGCAAAATTTCCAGTGTTTAAGTCTAATAGTTTTTGAGTTATGGGGGGGGGGGTTCAAAAGTAGCTTGAAATGGTTCGTGTAAATATACACATGGCCGGTGCGATGCCCGTTTTTTCGAACTTTATAGGCTTTTGACTCTAAGTAAGAAAATGTTAAATCGAAATGAAAATAAGATTCATCAATTTATAAACAAATTATTAATTCAACGAATTTGCAAACAGCGCACCGAATCTTCAAAAGTTTCACTTTTCCTCCAATTTAAAGTTTGATACATATATTGAGGGGTGAACGCGACCTAAAATCGTGTACACTTACTTCCATTTCCATTTTCATTTCCAAGTAGAAGACAATAGATGACAATAGATTATCTAATGAATTCCAAAGTAATTCCAAATAATTTCAAAGACAGTGTACAACTAATTCCAATCGCGGTTCACCCCTCGTAAAGGATACATACAGTCGAATCAGTTGCGGAACTACAATACTGCACGACCCCGCAACGCTCCCCAAATTTATCGGATTAATTCTTTGTTAATTATACTAAAATTGTCCCTATTTAAATTAGAATAATAATACACTGACAAAAAATCATACTGTTATAGTCTAGGAAAATAATAAAGAGTTTTTTATAGAATAGGCTAAGGTAAATAAATTCTAACTTTTTTCGTTAGAATCTTATGAAGGAAAATTACTAAAAAACAACAAAGCAATAAAAAACTCTCCTTTCTTAAGGGCTAAGGCATTCCAAGGATGCCAAATACAAATCCAAGTTATAGTCTAGAAAAATATTAAAGTCAAAAAGTTTGGTATAATAACTTTTTCGATTCCGCTTTTACCATTGAATTCTCATATTATATTAAATTGAAAGTTTTTGTGCCGAATTTTTATATATTGAAGGAGACAATAAAAGAGTTTGTCTTTTGCTGGAATTATAAATTTTATTTATTTATAACGAGACTATAGTTTCGAGGGCTTTGCCCTCTTCATCAGTCTATTATAATTGATTCATAAATTAATTCCTGTGAATCAATTGTAATAGACTGATGAAGAGGGCAAAGCCCTCGAAACTATAGTCTCGTTATAAATAAATAAAATTTATAATTACAGCAGAAGACACACTCTTTTATTGTCTCCTTCAATCTCATATTATAATAACACACTCAATAGTATCATATAAATTAATACAATCAATTATTAAGAATTAAATTCAATTTTGAACGAAATTGATTGATTAGTTTTTAAAAAATAGTAAAAAGCTAGAAAACCGTAACAAATGGTTCGCTGATGGCGGGTGACTTGCGACCCATCCTCTTGATAAAACAGAGACCAAAAGAATTATTATAATAATAATGAGAAAGAAAACGATCTTATTTTATCGATTTCATCTATCTGAAGGTTCACAGTATTGTCTATTATATAAGAAAATAGTTGCGCTTCAGCAAATATGTAGCCCGAAATACTTCCTGTCGAGGCAGGAATTTCCCCCAATCGGCGTTTACATATCCTTCGACTGGTTTTCCATTCTTCGAAGTGTAGTCCCTTGTTGATGGTGCCACTTTAAGTACCGCAGGACTCTCTTCGCTGCTTTCCAATGGCTTTCGTTGAAAGCAGTATTGAATTGAGCTCAGCATGCTCACCGCAAAGGGAGATGTCTGGTCGCGTCGCTACTGTGCCAAGTACATCAGCGACCCAACCAACGATCTGAATGGAAATTTCTTCATTTCATCTTCTTCTTCTTGTTTGAGTGGTTTGCACAGTTTAATTCCGGCTTCTAATGGAGTGTTAAACGGTTTGCAATTCTCCATGCCATATTTTTCAAGTATTTCGGAAATATATTTCTTCTGAGAAAGAATAATTTCCCTCTCGATGTGTGAACTCTATTCCTAAGCAGTAGTTCACAATGCCAAGATTTTTCATCTGGAACTTTTTCATTAATTGTTTCTTGATTTCTTCTATCCGTTCTTCATTCTTCGAAGCGATTAGAAGATCATCTACATACACGCCAATCATTATTTGAGAATTGTTTTCGCCTTTTGTATAGAGGCTTGGATCGGCGTCAGTTGGCTTGAATCCCATATCCAGTAAAACCTGATGTAGTTTTAAATACCATTGCCTGCCAGATTGTTTCAATCCGTAAAGCGCCTTTTTAAGATTGCAGACAACGTTTCCTTCTTTTATTTTATTAAGCATCTTCTTTGCTTCTCTCTTGATGCTATTTTCATTTGACTTGGCCAGTTCCGTCAGTGATTCTTTAAAACTTTCGGGAATTTCCATATATAATTCTTTATCGAGATCGCCATTTAAATATGCAGAATCGATGTCCAGTTGATGAATCTGCATGTCTTTTTCGACAGCAATGGCAATCATGGTTCTAATTGTTTCTAAACGGATCACTGGTGAGAACGTTTCTTCATAGTCAATACCGGGTCGTTGAGAAAAACCTCTGGCGACTAGACGTGCCTTCCTCCTTTCGATACTTCCGTCTTGATTTAATTTTGTTTTTAAAACAAGCTTGCTATCGATGGTTTTACACCCGCTCGGTCGGTTGCATATTTGCCAAGTTTTATTTCTGAGGAGAGCCTCATATTCTTTTATAATTGCCTCCTTCCATTTTTGAGAGTCCGAACCATTCAATACATCTTCTGGGGGCTTGATGGTATCGAGGGCCATATTCGTGGTCGCTAGGTCTTCCTCTTCGCTAGAGCTAGATGTTTCATCTTCCTCCTCCGCGACGGGGACCATGTTATATTCTTTTCGCGGCCTTCCTATTCCCTGGCGTTGTCTCCTGGGTCTCGCCTGGAGTCGCTTTCTTCAATAATTTTTGTTCTAAGCGCTTCTGGCTTGGGTAGCTCGTCTCTACTTTCAATAGCACACCTAAAATTTTCAAATTCATCCGGAAGGCTATAGAGTAGCATAATTGTTAGAAGTTCTGAATTTATTTTGATATCAAGATTATTTAGTTTATCTACTATATCAAAAAAATGACTCACATGCTCGCGAACATCATCACCACTTCTCATTTTATTTAAGATTAGCTGTTTCAGTAAGTGTGCTTTCCTGGCTGGTCCTTTTGATTGATGAATTTCATGAAGTTTTCCCCATAGCTCACTTGCAGTTTTACAATCCTTCACACTTTTTAATTCCTTGGGATCGATTACTAAAATTATTTCAGACGAAGCTTTGCCATCGTTTTTGATCCATTCTTTAACGGCAGCCGGCGGGTCTGCAGGCTTTGGAATTTTTCCATCCACGTATTCCCAGAGATCATTTTTTATAAGTATGGCTTTTACTTGAATTTTCCACGTATCGAAGTTTTCACGTCCTAACGGCTCAATGCGTACAGCAGACATTATTTTATTTTCTTGGATCACGTGAATTCCTTTGTCTTCGTTTGACTTTCTTTGTCTCGGTTCACTCAGAGTATTTTAACACCGGGCTCATAACCTGAAGCTGAAAATGGGTCAGTTTCATGGCGGAATAATAAATGCGTTTGTAAAATGCACTGAGTTGATTTATTCAATATTAATATATGATATATATTTGACAAAGAAAAGTATATTGTGTGAGGTGTTTACATCGAGACAGTATGATGAGTAATGAGTAAAGTACACATGAATGCGTGCGACGCCTTCTCCTATAAGAGGAAAGAAAGACGAGGCTGGCGGTTATTTCACCACAATTTAATCTCTTTTTTTATTTTAATACCGTTTTATATAAATTTCTATTTTTATGTTGTTGATTTTTTTAGTTTAAAATTTTATAATTTAAATTTTTTAAACCCACACACTGCCTTAATTTTTTGTTCGATTACAATCAAATTCTAATCAGTTCTAAATCTCAATGTACAAAAACTACACTTGAAATTTCGTTTTGATATTCACACTAGTTTTTGAGCTAGAGTGTAGGTCTGTAGGTAAAAATTATAAACTGCTGGGCCTTTTCTAGAATAGGCCCTTAGGGTAAATCAATTTTAAAATCGTAACAAATGACTCGCTGATGCCGGCTGACTTGCGACCCAGCCTCTCGATAAAACACAGCAATAAATGAAAAAGAAACGATCTTATTTTATCAATTTCTTCTATCTAAAGGTTCATTATATAAGGAAATAGCATTTTGATCAAGAATTCTGTTGTTTAAAAGAAACTGTATGAAAAAATTCAATTTCTTCTCTCCGGGAGCGAATCAAGTAGAAATGGCAAAATGTATTATTTTTTTCTCCTTAGATATTTATTCCAATCTTTTAAAATATCATATTTGATCGTTATTTTTATTTATCTTTTATATTAAATAATTATTATTAGAAAATTTGAATTTTAAAGGGTAGTTTATTTGAAGTCCAATTTGAAAAAACGCTAATAACTCCGTTGAAAATTATTTTAAAAATATGAAATTAATAGATATTATAAAACAATTAATTATTAATCATTTAGTTCAATTTTGAACGAAATCGCTTCAGTACTTTTTGAGAAAATGATCAAAAACCATTTGAGCCGTCTCAAAAACGATGCTTTTTGAAAGCACGAGATGACTTTGAAAAAAGTTGAAAAAGTCATATGAAACTAAATATTGACTTGTGACATGGAGATGAATTTTAAAATGTTTCTAAAACGGCCTTTCATAGACGGTTTTCTGGGTTTTTGACGATTTTCTCAAAAAGTACTGAAGCGATTTCGTTCACAATTGAACTAAATGATCAATAATTAATTATTTTATAAAATCTAATAATTTCACATTTTTAAAAATAAATTTAACGGAGTTATTAGGTTTTTTTTCAAATTAGACTTCTAATAAACTACCCTTTAAAATTCCAATTTTCTAATAATATTTATTTCATATAAAAGATAAATTAACATAACACACAGATATCAAATTTCAATAAATTTAAATAAATATCTAATGAGAAAAAAATAAAACTTTTTGCTATTTCTTGTTGATTTGCTCCCGGAGACAAGAAATTGAATCTTTTCATAGAATTTCTTTTAAACTACAAAATTCTTAATCAAAATGATATTTTCTTATATAACAGACATACTGTGAACCTCCAGATAGATGAATAAAAGAAGATCGTTTTCTATATCATTTTATAATTCTTTTGTTCTGTTATATCAAGAGACTGGGTAGCAAGTCACCCGGCATCAGAGAACCATTTGTTACGGTTTTCTAGCTTTTTACCATTTTTTTAAAAACTAATCAATCAATTTCGTTCAAAATTAAATTTAATTATTAATAATTGATTGTTTTATATTTTTATTAATTTCATATTTTTTAAAATTATTTAAAAATAGTAATTAGCGTTTTTTCAAATTAGACTTCAAATAAACTACCCTTTAAAATGCTACACGTTGAAAATTGTATTAACGAAATTGAAATCTTGTGGTGGCTATTCAGCTGTTAATCACCCCATACCCCCCAAATTTTACAGGATTTAACTAAAATGATTATTCAAAATTTAATAAAAATATTACCCTGATAAAATAAGCAATCTGGGCATCATTGAGGTTATGTCATCTAATACTAGGAGTGTATTCATACTCTACTAAACCTCCCCCCCCCCCAAATAAATAAATACATAAATAACTAAACACCCCCTAAATTTTTTCTGGCTACGGCATACTCCAGGGGGGGGGGGGGGTTAAGACGCAGAGACCGTCATTAAAATTTCTGGGGGGTTCAAAATTGTTTCATTTTAGTATTATATGCTAAAAATAAAAGCCTTAAAAGTCTTTTAACTTAAACAAAAGATAATAAAAAGGTCTTCTAATTCTTTAGAACTGAATAAAATGGGAGAGGGTGTCCCTCCTACAAAACTCATTGGAGCCCTAGAAAAACGAAACTCCATTATGTATTTTTCATTAAATTATTTCGTTATTTCCAAAATTTGTCAATTCTACTAAAAAGTTAGTTCATCTTTAATCAGATTACCAAAATTGAAATCTTGTGGGGCTAATCACCTCATCGGCGCCCCCTTAGCAAAACTCCCTAAATACGCCAATGGGGGGTACTTCTCATGAAATTGGGGAGGGGTCATCAAGCTAGGGGCATACAACCACGGCGGAACGATCTTAGACCAGAAGGGGGTCAAAACTTGGAAAGTGATGTAGGCCTACCGGGGGGTCTGCGGGCTAAAACATTTTTGAAGCAAATTGGTACAATTTAACCCATTTTTAAGCAGTTTGTAGCTGAGGTTGTATTGAAAACTGAATAAATTTCACCCCTTCATTTTAGGTTCTGTAAGAGGGAAAGTTCCACTTTTTCAATTTTTTCCTTTAATTGTAGCCCAAACTCTCTACCAGTATGCAAAATTTCAGCATTCTAGGATCAGCGGAAGTACTTTAGGTTTTTGATATGTCAGTGTAAAAAATGGGACTTTTCAGAGCTTAATAACTCAAGAACTATATATAATAGATTTATTCATGAAATTTGGGATTCTAGGTGTTCTAGTGACTTTTATTAGGCATGCAAAATTTCCAGTGTTTAAGTCTAATAGTTTTTGAGTTATGGGGGGGGGGGTTCAAAAGTAGCTTGAAATGGTTCGTGTAAATATACACATGGCCGGTGCGATGCCCGTTTTTTCGAACTTTATAGGCTTTTGACTCTAAGTAAGAAAATGTTAAATCGAAATGAAAATAAGATTCATCAATTTATAAACAAATTATTAATTCAACGAATTTGCAAACAGCGCACCGAATCTTCAAAAGTTTCACTTTTCCTCCAATTTAAAGTTTGATACATATATTGAGGGGTGAACGCGACCTAAAATCGTGTACACTTACTTCCATTTCCATTTTCATTTCCAAGTAGAAGACAATAGATGACAATAGATTATCTAATGAATTCCAAAGTAATTCCAAATAATTTCAAAGACAGTGTACACCTAATTCCAATCGCGGTTCACCCCTCGTAAAGGATACATACAGTCGAATCAGTTGCGGAACTACAATACTGCACGACCCCGCAACGCTCCCCAAATTTATCGGATTAATTCTTTGTTAATTATACTAAAATTGTCCCTATTTAAATTAGAATAATAATACACTGACAAAAAATCATACTGTTATAGTCTAGGAAAATAATAAAGAGTTTTTTATAGAATAGGCTAAGGTAAATAAATTCTAACTTTTTTCGTTAGAATCTTATGAAGGAAAATTACTAAAAAACAACAAAGCAATAAAAAACTCTCCTTTCTTAAGGGCTAAGGTCATTCCAAGGATGCCAAATACAAATCCAAGTTATAGTCTAGAAAAATATTAAAGTCAAAAAGTTTGGTATAATAACTTTTTCGATTCCGCTTTTACCATTGAATTCTCATATTATATTAAATTGAAAGTTTTTGTGCCGAATTTTTATATATTGAAGGAGACAATAAAAGAGTTTGTCTTTTGCTGGAATTATAAATTTTATTTATTTATAACGAGACTATAGTTTCGAGGGCTTTGCCCTCTTCATCAGTCTATTATAATTGATTCATAAATTAATTCCTGTGAATCAATTGTAATAGACTGATGAAGAGGGCAAAGCCCTCGAAACTATAGTCTCGTTATAAATAAATAAAATTTATAATTACAGCAGAAGACACACTCTTTTATTGTCTCCTTCAATCTCATATTATAATAACACACTCAATAGTATCATATAAATTAATACAATCAATTATTAAGAATTAAATTCAATTTTGAACGAAATTGATTGATTAGTTTTTAAAAAAATAGTAAAAAGCTAGAAAACCGTAACAAATGGTTCGCTGATGGCGGGTGACTTGCGACCCATCCTCTTGATAAAACAGAGACCAAAAGAATTATTATAATAATAATGAGAAAGAAAACGATCTTATTTTATCGATTTCATCTATCTGAAGGTTCACAGTATTGTCTATTATATAAGAAAATAGTATTTTGATTAAGAATTTTGTAGTTTAAAAGAAATTGTATGAAAAGATTCAATTTCTTCTCTCCGGGAGCAAATCAAGTAGAAATGGCAAAATGTATTATTTTTTTTCTCCTTAGATATTTATTCCAATCTTTTGAAATATCATATCTGATCGTTATTTTTGTTTATCTTTTATATTAAATAATTATTATTAGAAAATTTGAATTTTAAAGGGTAGTTTATTTGAAGTCCAATTTGAAAAAACGCTAATAACTCCGTTGAAAATTATTTTAAAAATATGAAATTAATAGATATTATAAAACAATTAATTATTAATCATTTAGTTCAATTTTGAACGAAATCGCTTCAGTACTTTTTGAGAAAATGATCAAAAACCATCTGAGCCGTCTCAAAAACGATGCTTTTTGAAAGCACGAGATGCCTTTGAAAAAAGTTGAAAAAGTCATATGAAACGAAATGTTGACTTGTGACATGGAGGTGGATTTTAAAATGTTTCTAGAACGGCCTTTCATAGACAGTTTTCTGGGTTTTTGACGATTTTCTCAAAAAGTACTGAAGCGATTTCGTTCAAAATTGAACTAAATGATTAATAATTAATTGTTTTATAATATCTAATAATTTCATATTTAAAAAAAATTTAACTGAGTTATTAGTGTTTTTTCAAATTTAACTTCAAATAAACTACCCTTTACAATTCAAATTTCCTAATAATAATTATTTCATATACAAGATAAATAAATATGACACACAGATATAAAATTTCAATAGATTTAAATAAATATCTAATGAGAAAAAAATAAAACTTTTTGGCATTTCTCGTTGATTTGCTCCCGGAGACAAGAAATTGAATCTTTTCATAGAATTTCTTTTAAACTACAAAATTCTTAATCAAAATGATATTTTCTTATATAATAGACATACTGTGAACCTCCAGATAGATGCAATCGATAAAAGAAGATAGTTTTCTATATCATTTATAATTCTTTTCGAGAGGTTATGTGAGACACAGATCATTATTTGTTATTGATTCATAAAGTTCAATCACTCTACAATATTGGAATCTCTCTTTTAACTCGTAAACTAATAATTTTAGACATTTCCCTTGCATGAACTTTTCTGTTGTAAATTAAATTTTATTTAATAAAGGTCATTTTATAAATTTGTGTAACTCAAAGGGTTAGGCGCTAATGGTGAAATTTAAGATGAAAGTTGGATAAATATAACTCTAACGCCCTAGGTATTCTACATATAAAAAATTCTAATTAAGAAATATTTTGATAATTTAATTTACTAAAAGAAAGTTCATTATGTATAATACGCTCAGATGACTTTTTAAATATCTAGAGTTGAGAGGATTAAACATTCAAAATTAAATAATATTTTTGGAGAGAAGTAAACATTTTTTTTATAAAGATTAAATGTGAAATTTTTTATTGAAATCCGTCTCATCAACCAAATTTCATATTTTTTAATGCTTGAATTTTTATATAACTCGTGAACTATTGATTTTAGACATTTCTCTTTTCTGATGGAAATAAAATGTACTTTAATAAAAGTCAATATGAATTTGTTTATCTATTGTTATTATAGTGTTAGGCAGGAATGGTGAAATTTAAGTGGAAATTTAGATAAATATCGCTATAAAACTGGATAGAAAAATCGAAACTATTAATATGAGGCATCACTTATGAATTTCTCATTAAATTATTTCGGTACTTCCAAAATTTGTCAATTCTACTAAAAGTTAGTTGATCTCTAATCGAATTACCGAAATTGAAATCTTGTGCTTATCAGTTTGATTGCCCTCTCACCGTCCAGGAAATCTCTCTAACTACGCTAATGGTCTTGAACACCCCATTTTGAGACACGTAACTAAATTTTGGGATCGAAAAACATAAAACGACAATAACAATGAAAAAATTATATTAGTCAGCGACCAAAAATAAATTCAAAATAAGCTGATGTAGTAGCCATCCACAGGATTTTACAATAAACCTGGCCCCTCTCTCCTATTTTTGAACCCCTCCCCTTATGGGCCACTATCACTTTCATATAATGAGACATTTTCATAAGGTCATATAGCAGAGGTGGCGACAACGTGGCTCGCGAGCCGCATGCGGCTCTTCAGTCAATCTCGTGCGGCTCTTGAACCCTCTTGAATAATACCGATTTTAAAAAGTACAGGGGGGCATATAAAAAAGATCTATCACATTTTAAAGAGGTATAAAAAAGGAAAAAATTTAACTAAAAAGAAACTGAATATATTTTTGAAAAGAACATGAAATAATTTTTTTTTAATGTATTTTAAACATTATCAGACAAAAGAGGGGGTGGGGGTGCAAAAATGAAAATTCTAGCCCTTTCGACCAAACTCAACCAAATTTTGTATACATATTTTGTGGGCCCCAAAAAGGCTAGAAATGCAAAAACTAATCACCCAAAATGCGGGGAGTTTCAAAAATGAAAATTCTAGCCCTTTCGACCAAAATCAACCAAATTTTTTATACATATTCTATGGACCCTCAGAAGGCTAGAAATGCAAAAACTAACCACCCGAAATAGAGGGAGGGCCAAAAATGAAAAATTTAGCCTTTTCGACAAATATGTATACAAAATTTAGTTAGTTTTTGCATTACTAGCCTTTTTGGGGCCCGCAGATATGTATACAAAATTTGGTTGAGTTGGTCAAAAGGGCTAGAATTTTTTTTGACCCCCCCCTCCCCTTTTGTCTGATAATGCTTAAAATACATTAAAAAAAATTTCATTTATTTTCTTATCAAAAATATATTTAGTTTTTTTCTAGTTAAATTTTTTCATTTTATAAATCTCTTCAAAATGTGGTAGATCTTTATGTCCCACCCTGAATAATAATTAAATTAAAAAATTTGTTACTTCATTTTATAAAATTTTATAAAATAAAAAAAAGGTGTCTTTTTTTAAATAAACGTTTAATTTATCTCCAAACAATGTGGCTCGCTTTGAAACAGTTTAATAAATTTGCGGCTCCCAAACTTATAGGCTAAAGGATGCATTGGCGAAATTTCGTACAAATCGATCGGCAGGGTCTAGGACTTATATTGATAGTTCTACATTTTAACCCCCCCCCCCCCCAATTTAATCTCTTTTTTATTTTAATACCGTTTTATATAAATTTCTATTTTTATGTTGTTGATTTTTTTAGTTTAAAATTTTATAATTTAAATTTTTTAAACCCACACACTGCCTTAATTTTTTGTTCGATTACAATCAAATTCTAATCAGTTCTAAATCTCAATGTACAAAAACTACACTTGAAATTTCGTTTTGATATTCACACTAGTTTTTGAGCTAGAGTGTAGGTCTGTAGGTAAAAATTATAAACTGCTGGGCCTTTTCTAGAATAGGCCCTTAGGGTAAATCAATTTTAAAATCGTAACAAATGACTCGCTGATGCCGGCTGACTTGCGACCCAGCCTCTCGATAAAACACAGCAATAAATGAAAAAGAAACGATCTTATTTTATCAATTTCTTCTATCTAAAGGTTCATTATATAAGGAAATAGCATTTTGATCAAGAATTCTGTTGTTTAAAAGAAACTGTATGAAAAAATTCAATTTCTTCTCTCCGGGAGCGAATCAAGTAGAAATGGCAAAATGTATTATTTTTTTTCTCCTTAGATATTTATTCCAATCTTTTAAAATATCATATTTGATCGTTATTTTTATTTATCTTTTATATTAAATAATTATTATTAGAAAATTTGAATTTTAAAGGGTAGTTTATTTGAAGTCCAATTTGAAAAAACGCTAATAACTCCGTTGAAAATTATTTTAAAAATATGAAATTAATAGATATTATAAAACAATTAATTATTAATCATTTAGTTCAATTTTGAACGAAATCGCTTCAGTACTTTTTGAGAAAATGATCAAAAACCATTTGAGCCGTCTCAAAAACGATGCTTTTTGAAAGCACGAGATGACTTTGAAAAAGTTGAAAAAGTCATATGAAACTAAATATTGACTTGTGACATGGAGATGAATTTTAAAATGTTTCTAAAACGGCCTTTCATAGACGGTTTTCTGGGTTTTTGACGATTTTCTCAAAAAGTACTGAAGCGATTTCGTTCACAATTGAACTAAATGATCAATAATTAATTGTTTTATAAAATCTAATAATTTCACATTTTTAAAAATAAATTTAACGGAGTTATTAGGTTTTTTTTCAAATTAGACTTCTAATAAACTACCCTTTAAAATTCCAATTTTCTAATAATATTTATTTCATATAAAAGATAAATTAACATAACACACAGATATCAAATTTCAATAAATTTAAATAAATATCTAATGAGAAAAAAAATAAAACTTTTTGCTATTTCTTGTTGATTTGCTCCCGGAGACAAGAAATTGAATCTTTTCATAGAATTTCTTTTAAACTACAAAATTCTTAATCAAAATGATATTTTCTTATATAACAGACATACTGTGAACTTCCAGATAGATGAATAAAAGAAGATCGTTTTCTATATCATTTTATAATTCTTTTGTTCTGTTATATCAAGAGACTGGGTAGCAAGTCACCCGGCATCAGAGAACCATTTGTTACGGTTTTCTAGCTTTTTACCATTTTTTTAAAAACTAATCAATCAATTTCGTTCAAAATTAAATTTAATTATTAATAATTGATTGTTTTATATTTTTATTAATTTCATATTTTTTAAAATTATTTAAAAATAGTAATTAGCGTTTTTTCAAATTAGACTTCAAATAAACTACCCTTTAAAATGCTACACGTTGAAAATTGTATTACCGAAATTGAAATCTTGTGGTGGCTATTCAGCTGTTAATCACCCCATACCCCCCAAATTTTACAGGATTTAACTAAAATGATTATTCAAAATTTAATAAAAATATTACCCTGATAAAATAAGCAATCTGGGCATCATTGAGGTTATGTCATCTAATACTAGGAGTGTATTCATACTCTCCTAAACCTCCCCCCCCCCCAAATAAATAAATACATAAATAACTAAACACCCCCTAAATTTTTTCTGGCTACGGCATACTCCAGGGGGGGGGGGTTAAGACGCAGAGACCGTCATTAAAATTTCTGGGGGGTTCAAAATTGTTTCATTTTAGTATTATATGCTAAAAATAAAAGCCTTAAAAGTCTTTTAACTTAAACAAAAGATAATAAAAAGGTCTTCTAATTCTTTAGAACTGAATAAAATGGGAGAGGGTGTCCCTCCTACAAAACTCATTGGAGCCCTAGAAAAACGAAACTCCATTATGTATTTTTCATTAAATTATTTCGTTATTTCCAAAATTTGTCAATTCTACTAAAAAGTTAGTTCATCTTTAATCAGATTACCAAAATTGAAATCTTGTGGGGCTAATCACCTCATCGGCGCCCCCCTTAGCAAAACTCCCTAAATACGCCAATGGGGGGTACTTCTCATGAAATTGGGGAGGGGTCATCAAGCTAGGGGCATACAACCACGGCGGAACGATCTTAGACCAGAAGGGGGTCAAAACTTGGAAAGTGATGTAGGCCTACCGGGGGGTCTGCGGGCTAAAACATTTTTGAAGCAAATTGGTACAATTTAACCCATTTTTAAGCAGTTTGTAGCTGAGGTTGTATTGAAAACTGAATAAATTTCACCCCTTCATTTTAGGTTCTGTAAGAGGAAAGTTCCACTTTTTCAATTTTTTCCTTTAATTGTAGCCCAAACTCTCTACCAGTATGCAAAATTTCAGCATTCTAGGATCAGCGGAAGTACTTTAGGTTTTTGATATGTCAGTGTAAAAAATGGGACTTTTCAGAGCTTAATAACTCAAGAACTATATATAATAGATTTATTCATGAAATTTGGGATTCTAGGTGTTCTAGTGACTTTTATTAGGCATGCAAAATTTCCAGTGTTTAAGTCTAATAGTTTTTGAGTTATGGGGGGGGGGGTTCAAAAGTAGCTTGAAATGGTTCGTGTAAATATACACATGGCCGGTGCGATGCCCGTTTTTTCGAACTTTATAGGCTTTTGACTCTAAGTAAGAAAATGTTAAATCGAAATGAAAATAAGATTCATCAATTTATAAACAAATTATTAATTCAACGAATTTGCAAACAGCGCACCGAATCTTCAAAAGTTTCACTTTTCCTCCAATTTAAAGTTTGATACATATATTGAGGGGTGAACGCGACCTAAAATCGTGTACACTTACTTCCATTTCCATTTTCATTTCCAAGTAGAAGACAATAGATGACAATAGATTATCTAATGAATTCCAAAGTAATTCCAAATAATTTCAAAGACAGTGTACACCTAATTCCAATCGCGGTTCACCCCTCGTAAAGGATACATACAGTCGAATCAGTTGCGGAACTACAATACTGCACGACCCCGCAACGCTCCCCAAATTTATCGGATTAATTCTTTGTTAATTATACTAAAATTGTCCCTATTTAAATTAGAATAATAATACACTGACAAAAAATCATACTGTTATAGTCTAGGAAAATAATAAAGAGTTTTTTATAGAATAGGCTAAGGTAAATAAATTCTAACTTTTTTCGTTAGAATCTTATGAAGGAAAATTACTAAAAAACAACAAAGCAATAAAAAACTCTCCTTTCTTAAGGGCTAAGGTCATTCCAAGGATGCCAAATACAAATCCAAGTTATAGTCTAGAAAAATATTAAAGTCAAAAAGTTTGGTATAATAACTTTTTCGATTCCGCTTTTACCATTGAATTCTCATATTATATTAAATTGAAAGTTTTTGTGCCGAATTTTTATATATTGAAGGAGACAATAAAAGAGTTTGTCTTTTGCTGGAATTATAAATTTTATTTATTTATAACGAGACTATAGTTTCGAGGGCTTTGCCCTCTTCATCAGTCTATTATAATTGATTCATAAATTAATTCCTGTGAATCAATTGTAATAGACTGATGAAGAGGGCAAAGCCCTCGAAACTATAGTCTCGTTATAAATAAATAAAATTTATAATTACAGCAGAAGACACACTCTTTTATTGTCTCCTTCAATCTCATATTATAATAACACACTCAATAGTATCATATAAATTAATACAATCAATTATTAAGAATTAAATTCAATTTTGAACGAAATTGATTGATTAGTTTTTAAAAAAATAGTAAAAAGCTAGAAAACCGTAACAAATGGTTCGCTGATGGCGGGTGACTTGCGACCCATCCTCTTGATAAAACAGAGACCAAAAGAATTATTATAATAATAATGAGAAAGAAAACGATCTTATTTTATCGATTTCATCTATCTGAAGGTTCACAGTATTGTCTATTATATAAGAAAATAGTATTTTGATTAAGAATTTTGTAGTTTAAAAGAAATTGTATGAAAAGATTCAATTTCTTCTCTCCGGGAGCAAATCAAGTAGAAATGGCAAAATGTATTATTTTTTTCTCCTTAGATATTTATTCCAATCTTTTGAAATATCATATCTGATCGTTATTTTTGTTTATCTTTTATATTAAATAATTATTATTAGAAAATTTGAATTTTAAAGGGTAGTTTATTTGAAGTCCAATTTGAAAAAACGCTAATAACTCCGTTGAAAATTATTTTAAAAATATGAAATTAATAGATATTATAAAACAATTAATTATTAATCATTTAGTTCAATTTTGAACGAAATCGCTTCAGTACTTTTTGAGAAAATGATCAAAAACCATCTGAGCCGTCTCAAAAACGATGCTTTTTGAAAGCACGAGATGCCTTTGAAAAAAGTTGAAAAAGTCATATGAAACGAAATGTTGACTTGTGACATGGAGGTGGATTTTAAAATGTTTCTAGAACGGCCTTTCATAGACAGTTTTCTGGGTTTTTGACGATTTTCTCAAAAAGTACTGAAGCGATTTCGTTCAAAATTGAACTAAATGATTAATAATTAATTGTTTTATAATATCTAATAATTTCATATTTAAAAAAAATTTAACTGAGTTATTAGTGTTTTTTCAAATTTAACTTCAAATAAACTACCCTTTACAATTCAAATTTCCTAATAATAATTATTTCATATACAAGATAAATAAATATGACACACAGATATAAAATTTCAATAGATTTAAATAAATATCTAATGAGAAAAAAATAAAACTTTTTGGCATTTCTCGTTGATTTGCTCCCGGAGACAAGAAATTGAATCTTTTCATAGAATTTCTTTTAAACTACAAAATTCTTAATCAAAATGATATTTTCTTATATAATAGACATACTGTGAACCTCCAGATAGATGCAATCGATAAAAGAAGATAGTTTTCTATATCATTTATAATTCTTTTCGAGAGGTTATGTGAGACACAGATCATTATTTGTTATTGATTCATAAAGTTCAATCACTCTACAATATTGGAATCTCTCTTTTAACTCGTAAACTAATAATTTTAGACATTTCTCTTGCATGAACTTTTCTGTTGTAAATTAAATTTTATTTAATAAAGGTCATTTTATAAATTTGTGTAACTCAAAGGGTTAGGCGCTAATGGTGAAATTTAAGATGAAAGTTGGATAAATATAACTCTAACGCCCTAGGTATTCTACATATAAAAAATTCTAATTAAGAAATATTTTGATAATTTAATTTACTAAAAGAAAGTTCATTATGTATAATACGCTCAGATGACTTTTTAAATATCTAGAGTTGAGAGGATTAAACATTCAAAATTAAATAATATTTTTGGAGAGAAGTAAACATTTTTTTTTTATAAAGATTAAATGTGAAATTTTTTATTGAAATCCGTCTCATCAACCAAATTTCATATTTTTTAATGCTTGAATTTTTATATAACTCGTGAACTATTGATTTTAGACATTTCTCTTTTCTGATGGAAATAAAATGTACTTTAATAAAAGTCAATATGAATTTGTTTATCTATTGTTATTATAGTGTTAGGCAGGAATGGTGAAATTTAAGTGGAAATTTAGATAAATATCGCTATAAAACTGGATAGAAAACTCGAAACTATTAATATGAGGCATCACTTATGAATTTCTCATTAAATTATTTCGGTACTTCCAAAATTTGTCAATTCTACTAAAAGTTAGTTGATCTCTAATCGAATTACCGAAATTGAAATCTTGTGCTTATCAGTTTGATTGCCCTCTCACCGTCCAGGAAATCTCTCTAACTACGCTAATGGTCTTGAACACCCCATTTTGAGACACGTAACTAAATTTTGGGATCGAAAAACAAAAACGACAATAACAATGAAAAAATTATATTAGTCAGCGACCAAAAATAAATTCAAAATAAGCTGATGTAGTAGCCATCCACAGGATTTTACAATAAACCTGGCCCCTCTCTCCTATTTTTGAACCCCTCCCCTTATGGGCCACTATCACTTTCATATAATGAGACATTTTCATAAGGTCATATAGCAGAGGTGGCGACAACGTGGCTCGCGAGCCGCATGCGGCTCTTCAGTCAATCTCGTGCGGCTCTTGAACCCTCTTGAATAATACCGATTTTAAAAAGTACAGGGGGGCATATAAAAAAGATCTATCACATTTTAAAGAGGTATAAAAAAGGAAAAAATTTAACTAAAAAGAAACTGAATATATTTTTGAAAAGAACATGAAATAATTTTTTTTTAATGTATTTTAAACATTATCAGACAAAAGAGGGGGGGTGGGGGTGCAAAAATGAAAATTCTAGCCCTTTCGACCAAACTCAACCAAATTTTGTATACATATTTTGTGGGCCCCAAAAAGGCTAGAAATGCAAAAACTAATCACCCAAAATGCGGGGAGTTTCAAAAATGAAAATTCTAGCCCTTTCGACCAAAATCAACCAAATTTTTTATACATATTCTATGGACCCTCAGAAGGCTAGAAATGCAAAAACTAACCACCCGAAATAGAGGGAGGGCCAAAAATGAAAAATTTAGCCTTTTCGACAAATATGTATACAAAATTTAGTTAGTTTTTGCATTACTAGCCTTTTTGGGGCCCGCAGATATGTATACAAAATTTGGTTGAGTTGGTCAAAAGGGCTAGAATTTTTTTTGACCCCCCTCCCCTTTTGTCTGATAATGCTTAAAATACATTAAAAAAAATTTCATTTATTTTCTTATCAAAAATATATTTAGTTTTTTTCTAGTTAAATTTTTTCATTTTATAAATCTCTTCAAAATGTGGTAGATCTTTATGTCCCACCCTGAATAATAATTAAATTAAAAAATTTGTTACTTCATTTTATAAAATTTTATAAAATAAAAAAAAGGTGTCTTTTTTTAAATAAACGTTTAATTTATCTCCAAACAATGTGGCTCGCTTTGAAACAGTTTAATAAATTTGCGGCTCCCAAACTTATAGGCTAAAGGATGCATTGGCGAAATTTCGTACAAATCGATCGGCAGGGTCTAGGACTTATATTGATAGTTCTACATTTTAACCCCCCCCCCCCCCAATTTAATCTCTTTTTTATTTTAATACCGTTTTATATAAATTTCTATTTTTATGTTGTTGATTTTTTTAGTTTAAAATTTTATAATTTAAATTTTTTAAACCCACACACTGCCTTAATTTTTTGTTCGATTACAATCAAATTCTAATCAGTTCTAAATCTCAATGTACAAAAACTACACTTGAAATTTCGTTTTGATATTCACACTAGTTTTTGAGCTAGAGTGTAGGTCTGTAGGTAAAAATTATAAACTGCTGGGCCTTTTCTAGAATAGGCCCTTAGGGTAAATCAATTTTAAAATCGTAACAAATGACTCGCTGATGCCGGCTGACTTGCGACCCAGCCTCTCGATAAAACACAGCAATAAATGAAAAAGAAACGATCTTATTTTATCAATTTCTTCTATCTAAAGGTTCATTATATAAGGAAATAGCATTTTGATCAAGAATTCTGTTGTTTAAAAGAAACTGTATGAAAAAATTCAATTTCTTCTCTCCGGGAGCGAATCAAGTAGAAATGGCAAAATGTATTATTTTTTTTCTCCTTAGATATTTATTCCAATCTTTTAAAATATCATATTTGATCGTTATTTTTATTTATCTTTTATATTAAATAATTATTATTAGAAAATTTGAATTTTAAAGGGTAGTTTATTTGAAGTCCAATTTGAAAAAACGCTAATAACTCCGTTGAAAATTATTTTAAAAATATGAAATTAATAGATATTATAAAACAATTAATTATTAATCATTTAGTTCAATTTTGAACGAAATCGCTTCAGTACTTTTTGAGAAAATGATCAAAAACCATTTGAGCCGTCTCAAAAACGATGCTTTTTGAAAGCACGAGATGACTTTGAAAAAGTTGAAAAAGTCATATGAAACTAAATATTGACTTGTGACATGGAGATGAATTTTAAAATGTTTCTAAAACGGCCTTTCATAGACGGTTTTCTGGGTTTTTGACGATTTTCTCAAAAAGTACTGAAGCGATTTCGTTCACAATTGAACTAAATGATCAATAATTAATTGTTTTATAAAATCTAATAATTTCACATTTTTAAAAATAAATTTAACGGAGTTATTAGGTTTTTTTTCAAATTAGACTTCTAATAAACTACCCTTTAAAATTCCAATTTTCTAATAATATTTATTTCATATAAAAGATAAATTAACATAACACACAGATATCAAATTTCAATAAATTTAAATAAATATCTAATGAGAAAAAAAATAAAACTTTTTGCTATTTCTTGTTGATTTGCTCCCGGAGACAAGAAATTGAATCTTTTCATAGAATTTCTTTTAAACTACAAAATTCTTAATCAAAATGATATTTTCTTATATAACAGACATACTGTGAACTTCCAGATAGATGAATAAAAGAAGATCGTTTTCTATATCATTTTATAATTCTTTTGTTCTGTTATATCAAGAGACTGGGTAGCAAGTCACCCGGCATCAGAGAACCATTTGTTACGGTTTTCTAGCTTTTTACCATTTTTTTAAAAACTAATCAATCAATTTCGTTCAAAATTAAATTTAATTATTAATAATTGATTGTTTTATATTTTTATTAATTTCATATTTTTTAAAATTATTTAAAAATAGTAATTAGCGTTTTTTCAAATTAGACTTCAAATAAACTACCCTTTAAAATGCTACACGTTGAAAATTGTATTACCGAAATTGAAATCTTGTGGTGGCTATTCAGCTGTTAATCACCCCATACCCCCCAAATTTTACAGGATTTAACTAAAATGATTATTCAAAATTTAATAAAAATATTACCCTGATAAAATAAGCAATCTGGGCATCATTGAGGTTATGTCATCTAATACTAGGAGTGTATTCATACTCTCCTAAACCCCCCCCCCCCCAAATAAATAAATACATAAATAACTAAACACCCCCTAAATTTTTTCTGGCTACGGCATACTCCAGGGGGGGGTTAAGACGCAGAGACCGTCATTAAAATTTCTGGGGGGTTCAAAATTGTTTCATTTTAGTATTATATGCTAAAAATAAAAGCCTTAAAAGTCTTTTAACTTAAACAAAAGATAATAAAAAGGTCTTCTAATTCTTTAGAACTGAATAAAATGGGAGAGGGTGTCCCTCCTACAAAACTCATTGGAGCCCTAGAAAAACGAAACTCCATTATGTATTTTTCATTAAATTATTTCGTTATTTCCAAAATTTGTCAATTCTACTAAAAAGTTAGTTCATCTTTAATCAGATTACCAAAATTGAAATCTTGTGGGGCTAATCACCTCATCGGCGCCCCCCTTAGCAAAACTCCCTAAATACGCCAATGGGGGGTACTTCTCATGAAATTGGGGAGGGGTCATCAAGCTAGGGGCATACAACCACGGCGGAACGATCTTAGACCAGAAGGGGGGTCAAAACTTGGAAAGTGATGTAGGCCTACCGGGGGGTCTGCGGGCTAAAACATTTTTGAAGCAAATTGGTACAATTTAACCCATTTTTAAGCAGTTTGTAGCTGAGGTTTTATTGAAAACTGAAAGAAAAAAAATAGTTCAAATTTTTGTCTGTAGTTATAATGCTTGAGTTTAGGTTCAAAAGGTAATAAAATAAAAGGAAATTAATTAGCAATATATACTTGTAATATTCTTAGGAAATATGAGTAAAATTTATGTAACTAGGAAAACAAAACTTTTATTCATCATGTTTTTGGGTAAAGTAACGGTAAAATTTCTTTCTTTAGGACAGCGATTCTTAACAGGGGGCCGCTGAATGTATGTATGGGGGCCGCGAAAATATTAGAATTTTTTAAGTTTTTATGTTTTTACAAAAAAAAATGATACTAGTTTTTATAAGTGATACTATGTAAGTGAGAGATGAATTTCAATATTCTTAAACATGGTTAAGCTAGTAAATGAAAACGTTGAGCCCATAGGTAAATTTGGCCCAAACAAACATACGGACAGACAAAATTACAAGTAAAAAGTAAAGTAAATATTTTTTATAAATCTAGGTTAACAATTTTTATACTATGGCAAATATACTTTCATTTTCAAATATACCTATTTTTCAATAAATATGTTATTACAGACAATCTGATAAAGCATTTTTTGTGTTGCATCTGTAGGACACATTGCCATGAATTGCCAAGAATTGCTGAGCCCCTAAAAAATATACGTTAAATATAATGTTAAGTTCTGCTTTTTGATTTATTTATGAATTATTGTTCATCATTATCATCATTGAGTATACAGTCCTAAGACTGGTTTGATGCAACAATCTGTCTCCACTCGACTCTGTCCTCCGCCAGCTGTTTGACCTCCCTAAATGTCTGGCATCCCATATCCCCAATTATTTGGTTGAAATATTCTAATTTGGGTCTTCCCCTTCCCCTTTTCTTTCCCACCTCCCCCTCCAAGATATCCCTAAGCAGTCCCCCATGTCTCAGTGTGTGCCCCAACATCTGACCTCTTCTCTTCTTCAGACTCTTCCACAAGGTTCTTCTTTCTCCGATTCTTCCAAGAACTTCTTCATTTGTAATTTTATCCATCCATTTGATATTCATCATTCTTCTGTAGCACCACATTTCGAAAGCCTCTAATCTCTTTCTCTTCGCTTTTCTAATTGTCCAGGTTTCACACCCGTACATGGCTATGCTCCATACATATGTCTTCAATAGCAACTTCCTGTTTTCTAAGCTTATTGAAGAGGAGCATAGTAGTTTTTGTTTTGAATTAAACCCCATTTTTGCTTGGGCAATTCTTGATTTAATTTCGTTTTCGCTCCTCCCATCCCATGTTATTTTACTTCCTAGGTAGCGGAATTCCTTAACTCCTTCTAGGTTTTCTTGGTTAATTTTGATGCATTCCTGTCTCGTTTGTTCTTTTTTTGTACATACTAGGACCTTGGTTTTATTCTTGTTTATTTTCATTTTGATTTCTTCTATTAGGAATTATTGTTACATTTGAAAAAATTTTTTGATCGAGTAATTACGAGTATGTTACCTAATGGTGGTGGGGTGGGGGCTACTGGCCGCGAAAATATTTTAGGAATTTAAGGGTGCCGCGACTAATAAAATGTTAAGAACCACTGCTTTAGGAGATCCGCTCATCCCCTTGAGCTCTTGACAAATTCCCAGGGGGGTCAAGGGGATCCCCCTGATCCGACACGTTTCCGCCGTCCTTCCCTGCATATACCTGTGAGCTGAATTTAGAATTTCCCTTATCCTTTGATACCCCAGTCATATTAGGGATTTCACCTCGGAATGAAAGATAATAAGCTGTAAATTGGTATAAACCTTTGTTTTGTCCTTCTAAATGTTGTCTCAAAAGTCACAAATACTACCGTGTCCGCGTCTTAAGATATTGAAGGTCAAAGGTCATCAAAATTCGCAAATATCTGGCTTCCTATTGCTTAAATGAGATATGCACTCATTATAAAAGTTGTAGAGTATAAAATTCTCTAAAACTTTTGTTTGAACTTTTTTTTTATACAATCAACCGTTTTTGGGGTAGAGCGCGAAGAGTGCGCAGCGTACAGTCATATATGGCCTAATGCAACGTCAAGCATGAGTTACGGTTATCAGTACGTTGTATAAAGTCAATTATTTACTAAAAAATTATGATTATTAAACAATGCCCATTATTTATGTACTAATTATTAATTATTTATATTTAATTAAAATAAGTAACTTAATTATTTTTGACAATATACCAGTTGATATCGATCTTGATGAAAATAATGTAACATACATAATCGATGGTGGATTTCTTCTGCATCGCGTCCTATGGAGCAAAGACGATACTTATAAGCACATTATGGCTCAACAATTGTTGTTGTATTCGGACTATAGTAAAAATATTAAAGCAATGGAACAACAAAGAAGAACTGCTGCACTTTCAAAATCATATGAAGTTTGTTTTGACGAAACAATGATTGTGTTCAATCAGCCAAGAAAATTTTTTATCAAATCGGCTCTAATAAAAAAAATTATCGACATGTTTGTTGAAAAATTTAAAACTGTTAATATCACAACAAAACAAGCCAGAGATGATGCTGGTGTTCTCATCATCGATACAGCTATTGCCTTATCAGAACATCAAAAGGCTGCCATCATCATAGGAGAAGATTTTGATTTGCGTCAAATACAACAATTGTTAGCCATAATGTGTTTGTAAATAAATTTTTTGTAATTTTTCTAATTAATATAACAAAGAATAATTGCTATATCAATGAGAATTGTTTTGACAGCGCTTATTTGAAAAAGATATTTATCGCGAGACTACTGCGGCTTACGCTATTGGAGTCTGCGGAGTCTTAAGTCTGGACCAAGAGAGAACGTTTGTAAATATTTAATGTATTTATCTAAAATAATGAAGAAGGTATCGTCTTTGCTCCATACGACGCGATGCAGAAGAAATCCACCATCGATAATGTATGTTACATTATTTTCATCAAGATCGATATCGACAGGTATCATATTGTCATAAATAATTAAGTTACTTATTTTAATTAAATATAAATAATTAATCATTAGTACATAAATAATGGGCATTGTTTAATAATTATAATTTTTTAGTAAATAATTGACTTTATACAACGTACTGACAACCGCAACTCACGCTTGACCTTGCATTAGGCCATATATGACTGTACGCTGCGCACTCTTCGCGCTCCACCCCAAAAACGGTTGATCGTATAAAAAGAAAGTTCAAACAAAAGTTGTAGAGAATTTTTATACTCTACAACTTTTATAATTAGTGCAAATCTCATTTAAGCAATAGGAAGCCAGATATTCGCGAAAAAACCGATTTTTATGAATTTTGACCTTCAATATCTTAAGACGCGGACACGATAGCATTTGTGACTTTTGAGACAACATTTAGGACGACAAAACAAAGGATTATACCAATTTACAGCTTATTATCTTTCATCTCGAGGTTTACCCCTTTTTTACCTAATATGACTGGGCTATGAATGAATCGTTCAACTTAAGCGAGCCGCTAGTTTCGTTTTAGTTGTTTGAATTTGCGAGTGAGGGCAGCACCATGCATCCCGCTGCAATGTTTTTCCCCTGTTCTGTCTGTTTGGTGCACTTCGGGTGATCTTGGCCAAAATTCTCTGTTTGTATATCTCTCGAGTATTCATTTCCATGTAATGACAAATTTCTCATCTTTATTGTTTCTTGTTAGCGAAAAGCCCCGTTTCCTTTGAAAATGATGTGTATATAGGCAAGTTTTAAAAATGAATCGGTAAAACCAACCAAAAACAAGCTTCGTTGACTGTGACTTTTTAATTTGTGATAAAATGTCCACGAAATCTCAACTTACCAAGGATTTAAATGGTGAGCTCATCTTTGTTTACATTCATTTTTAACAAAATAAAAACTCGTCTGACATTTGTTCACTTCTAATTTGATTACTTTTCACTAATAATTCGCTATACTCTATAGTTGAAGTTTTTTTTGACGTAAAAACCTGATAAAATTTCGCTTTCAAAAATAATCTCAATTTAATGTCATATAATTTTTAAAAGTGTGATTTATTATATTTTTTATTAATGTATATCCAATAAATAATTTTTTTAGTACTAGTATAATTTTATGTTCAAAGTTTTATTGTCAAATTGATAATTCTCAAACTTTTTTAGGGTCAAATCTCCAGAATTCTTTTTTTTTAAGTACACGACTTTTTCGGATCTTATTTTTAAGTGTTTTGCTAGACGTACTCGAGAATCAATGAATTACAACCTCAATAAATTTTATTTTCAAAGTTTTATTGTCACATTAACCTTTTTCGTGTCAAAATCTCCAAAATTCGTTTTCTTTTTACTACACGACTTTTCGAACCTTATTTGTCAATCACTTCTCAAGTGTTTTGACATACTCGAGAATCTAGTAAAACCTCCAGAAATATTATCTTCAAAATTTTATTATCACATTGATGAATCGGATACTTTTTTCGGGTCAAATCTCCCCAATTCTCAGAGCAAAATAAAATCTATCTATCAATTCATTCTCTTTAAGTAGACGACTTTTCGGACCTTATTTTTAAATCCCCTTTCAAGTGTTTTGATAGACACACTCGAGAATCAATTACAAGCTCCAGAAATTTTATTTAAAAAGTATTATTCTCACATCAAAATCAAAATCTCCAGAATTCGTTTTCTTTTAACTACACGACTTTTAAGACTTATTTGTAAATCACTTCTCAATTTTTTTGACCTACTCGAGAATCACCTACAACCTCCAGAAATGTTATGTTCAAGTTTTATTGTCACATTGATAAATCGCAAACTTTTTTCGGGTCAAATCTCCCGAATTCTTTCTCTTTATCTACACGATTTTTCGGAATTATTTTTAAATCACCTCGCAATTGTTTTGATAGATATACTCGAGGATCAATTAATTACAAGCTCCACAAATTTTATTTTCAAAATCTTATTCTCACTTCAACCTTTTTCCTGTCAAATCTCCCGAATTCTTTCTCTTTAAGAACACGACTTTTCGGACTTTATTTGTAAATCACTTCCCAAGTGATTTGACCTACTCGAGAATCTACTACAACCTCCAGAAATGTTATGTTCAAAGTTTTATTGTCACATTGATATATCACAAACTTTTTTCGGGTCAAATCTCCAGAGTTCTTTCTCTTTAAGTACACAATGTTTCGGACCTTATTTTTAAATCACTTCGCAAGTATTTTGATAGACACACTCAAGAATCTATTAATTACAAGCTCCAGAAATTTTATTTTCTAAGTTTTATTGTCCCATCGATGATTCCCAAACCTTTTTCTTGTCAAAACTTCAGAATTTGTTTTCTTTTTTATTACACGACTTTTCGGACTTTATTTGTAAATCATTTCTCAAGTGTTTTGACCTACTCGAGAATCTACTACAACCTTCAGAAATGTTATATTTAAGTTTTCTTGTCACTAACTTTTTTCGGGTCAAATTATCCTGAATTCTTTCTCTTTAAGAACACGACTTTTCGGACCTTATTTTTAAATCTCTTCAAGAGTTTTGCTAGACACAATCGAGAATCAATTAATTCAGAAATTTTATTTTCAAAGTTTTATTGTCATATCAACCTTTTTCGTGTCAAATCTCCAGAATTTGTTTTATTTTTAACAACACGACTTTTCGGACTTTATTTGTAAATCACTTCTTAACTCGAGAATCTTCAACAACCTCTAGAAATGCTATGTTCAAGTTTTATTGTCACATTGATAAATCGCAAACTTTTTTTGGGTCAAATCTCCCGAATTCTTTCTCTTTATCTACACGATTTTTCGAACCTTATTTTTAAATCACCTCGCAATTGTTTCGATAGATATACTCGAGAATCAATTAATTACAAGCTCAAGAAATTTTATTTTCAAAGTTTTATTGTCACATCAACATTTCCCGTGTCAAATCTCCAGAATTCGTTTTATTTTTAACAATACGACTTTTCGGACTTTATTTGTAAATCATTTCTCAAGTGTTTTGACCTACTCGAGAATCTAATTCAACCTCTAGTAATGTTATGTTCAACTTTTATTGTCACATTGATGAATCGCAAACTTTTTTTCGGATCAAATCTCCCGAATTCTTTCTTTTTATCTACACGATTTTTCGAACCTTATTTTTAAATCCCCTCGCAATTGTTTTGATAGATATACTCGAGAATCAATTAATTACAAGCTCCACTAATTTTATTTTCAAAGTTTCATTCTCACATCAACCTTTTTCGTGTCAAAGTCTCCAGAATTTGTTTATATTTTAACTACACGACTTTTCTGACTTTATTTGTAATTACTTTCCAAGTGTTTTGACCTACTTGACAATGAACTACAACCTCCAGTAATGTTATGTTCAAAGTTTTCTTGTCCCATTGATGAATCGCAAACTTTTTCGGGTCAAATCACCAGAATTCTTTCTATTTAAGAACTCGACTTTTCGGACTTTACTTTTAAATCACCTTTCAAGTGTTTTTCTAGACTTACTCGAAAATCAATTAATTACAAGGTCCAGAAATTTTATTAACAAAGTTTTATTGTCACATCAACCTTTTTCGTCTCAAAATCTCCAGAATTCGTTTTCTTTGAACTACACGACCTTTAGATTTAGAACCTTATTTGTAATTTCTTTCCAAGTGTTTTGACCTACTCGACAATGAACTACAACCTCCTGAAATGTTATGTTCAAGTTTTCTTGTCACATTAATGAATCGCAAACTTTTTTCGGGTCAAATCTCCTGAGTTCTTTCTCTTTAAGAACACGACTTTTTGGACCTTATTTTTAAATCACCTCAAGTGTTTTTCTAGACATAATCGAGAATCAATTAATTATAAACTCTAGAAAAGTTATTTTCAAGGTTTTAATCTCACATCAACCTTTTTCGTGTCAAATCCCCAGAATTTGTTTTCTTTTTAACTACACGACTTTTCGGACTTGATTTGTAAATCACTTCTCAAGTGTTTTGACCTACTCTAGAATCTACTACAACCTTCAGAAATGTTATGTTCAAGTTTTCTTGTCACATTGATAAATGCAAACTTTTTTTGGGATCAAATCTCCCGAATTCTTTCTCTTTAAGAACACGACTTTTCGGACCTTATTTTTAAATCACCTTTCAAGTGATTTTCTAAACGTACTCGAGAATCAATTAATTACAAGCTCCAGAAAGATTTATTGTCACATCAACCTTTTTCGTGTCAAATCTCTAGAATTTGTTTTCTTTTTAATTTCACGACCTTTCGGACCTTAATTGTAAGGTAAATCACTTCTCAACAAAACAAGCTCAGAAAAATCTATCGAAACATCGTCTATTATAAAGCAAATTTCTCAGGATATTTAACACTATATGTTTAGGAATCCCTTACTTTTAATTAATCTTTATGGAATTAATCAATTTTTAGACTGACAAATACCTGGTCCAATTATCGTACGCTTAAGAGCAAATTTCGCATTCAATTTTCAACAATTTAGATAAAACATGACGTTTCAGTCTCTTCTATCCCTCAGCTTTAGTTTTGACCTACTTATACAAAAATCACTAACTTCAGAAAAAGAGACCGAAATGTTGGATACTTGAATGCGAAATTTTAAATCCATTTTTAGTAAATACAACACGGTACTTATTTCTGGATCCCCCCTTTGACATTATGAGCAATCGAGCAACTTACAGCTCCAAATCTACAGATACATTACATGGCATTTCGTCTCCTCGTTTTTCTTAGCAGGTGTTTTGATAAATTTAATTTAATATGTAAATTGACAAGTTCTGGTGTTTCACAAATAAAAACCAATATTTTGAGAATAAACATGATATATTTATTTCGAGTTTTTAAACCATCATTGTTTTGATAGACTGATACGAAAATCAATTAACTAACAGTTCTAGAAAACGGGACCGAAACGTTAAAAGCCAATTTCACTGACAGACATGACCTCTCGGGACCTATATCTTGACCCCTTAGTAAGGGTTTTGATAGACTTAACAAGAATCAAATTTTCTAATCACTTTTCGATAAATCCCTGTATTAATTTACATTACTCTCCTCACTCACCTTTTATGACCAAGTAAAATAATAAATGAAAAATAAAACTTTCTTCATAAGACACCTAGAGTCTGTTATCTCTGTTATTAAGCCAGTACTAGTTAACTTAGTTGGTCAAAGCATCACTCGCCCAGCCGGGGGTTTTTAATTCCTCGACCGGTTCTGTGGTGTCTATATCTAAGATTTTTTTTATTTTTATTTTTTATTACTTGTATAATATTAATCCTCAATCTTACTGCTCTTTCTATATGAAGATTAAGATTTTTGTAAGCTAACCAATAAGTTATAATTTAATTTAAAATAATACACAAAGTTTTGATCACTAATTCTTTTATTTTTTTTAAATGAAATTGATGTGGGAAGGAGTTCCACCAAAATGTTGCATCCCTTAAAGGCCTGTGTTGGCCCCTCCAACGTGAAAAGAAGAAGAAGAGGGGATTTTATGGGCTGGATAGGGGTCGAAGGTATCCGTGGATGCGGGTCTTAAACAGCTGAAGGTTATAAGTCGCGTGAAGACTGTAGCTGGGAGCGAATTTCAATCTCTGTGGGTCATAGGGATAAAAGAGTTGGCGTTCGATTTTTATCCAATTTGACAGCTGAGCGTTCGAAAACCGCGTGTTTCTAATAAAGCGGGTTTTAGGTGGGATAACTGATTTCAGCTCGACTGAACAGACATCATGATAGTATCTGTAATATAGAGAAAGGGCAGAAACAGTTTTTCGGTGAGCCAGAGAGTCGAGTGAGTTAGTTAGGGCCGGGTCTCCTATTAGTTTAATTGCTTGCTTCTGAATTGCATCCAGTGTGGCAAGAGACCTGAACAACACTTGCTAAGAAATACAGAAGCAGGAGTAGAAACATGATAAAAAAAACTTGAATTTATTGCTCAGGACTGGATATAAGGCAGTCCAGAAATAAATAAGAGCATACTTCCAATAAAAAAGTATTTATTGGAATTCCTTTTATAATATTTTGTAACTGACGTTTCGGATGATCTTCCCTCCTTCTTCAGGGTCTATAATAATTAAATGGGATTGGCCATCAATATTATTAACAATACTACAATTATAAACCTACGTATATACAATACTTGAATTTATTTCCCTTGGACTGATTTGAGGCGTTCAAAAGCAGAGTGGACAATCCCACTTTTTGTTTTTTATAAGAAATCGAGCAAAATAGCGGTAAAGGTTCGAGGCAAAAGTGGTACCTATGCTGTAATCTAGAAGGACGTTTAAAACCTATGTTTGGACCACTCTGTTTATTTAGTTTTATTAAAAACCTACTTGATTATAGCGAAAATGAGATTTGTGGGTTGGTCCACTCTGCTTTTGAACGCCTCATTTAACCTGATTACAATTTTCCGATACATCAAACCTCATTATAATATTTAATTTTTATTATACAAATTAAATATTAAATCTTTCGAATAGCTTTTAATTGACAAATTGAACTCCAAAGTTCATGATTACACCTGTTTATCTCACTTGAAAAACATGAATAAATCAGAGCGTTACTTGATATAAATAAATATGTATGTGTATATTTATTTACTGCTTGTTGAGCCTTTGGTGGACAGATTGAACTGGAAACCCCATAATCTCTTATCTCTTGAAAATGGCTTCACAGAATTAGAAGATGAAACGTTTTGTATAAAGTAGATATTTAATTTTATTTATTTTCTTAGAAAGACGAACTGGTAAGCGAAATAAGTAGGTTGTAATGAAAGGCAGTCCATAAATTATTTAATTTCCAACGTTTCGGAGACTTTTTTCTCTCCTTCTTCAGGGTATTGAATAGTTATTGATGGGTGAGTATAACTCGGTTCCCATTTGTCTCTCCTTTCAGTGATAGCAACAATATTACAATATTTTCCAACATTTTACCATAAGAGATAACCAATTACATTATACCATAAGAGATAACCAAGTACATTATACCATAAGAGATAACCAATTACATTATACCATAAGAGATAACCAAGTACATTAAACCACAAGAGATAACCAAGTACATTATACCACAAGAGATAACCAATTACATTATACCACAAGAGGTAGCCAAGTACATTATACCATAAGAGAACCAAGTACATTGGTATAATGTTGGAAAATATTGTAATATTGTTGCTATCACTGAAAGGAGAACCGAGTTATACTCACCCATCAATAACTATATTCATTACCCTGAAGAAGGAGAGAAAAAGTCTCCGAAACGTCGTAAATTGAATAAAATTAAATAATTTATGGACTGCCTTTCATTATAACCTACTTATAAAGTAGATAATTTTCTTATTTCACCCAACCTGGAAGAATTGTCTTTTTCATATTTAGCAAGCAAATAATTCTTATAAATTTAACAACTCTGCTAATCTTTTTAATATAACTTGAAAACAATCACATAATTAGTGATCGAAACGTTGTGTACTTTTCTTAGGTATTTATCTTTTTTCAATAAAAATAATTACTATTTTGAAGTTATTTTACAAAAGTATCAAGCTTTAAATATTTAGTTTGTTTTAATATTTACTAAATTTTTTATTTATATGGATTATACTCGTAAATGATAAGGTATTGAATTAATTATTTTTCTCTTTTAGAAAGTGTCAAGACATTGCTCGGAAAACATGCCAAAATTTTGCTCAAGACTGTTGTTAAATTAGAGATCAAAAATGATAAAACAGAAAACCGAGTCTTGGTGAGTCATTCGTCCAACTCTCAATTATGACATCAGGGTGATAGTTCAATTTACTAATTAATATCTTCTTATTCGTTTTTATAACCAGGTTTTTACACCATGTCGATTATTTATACTAACGGCCAAAGTACCAACAAGGGTAATTATTATTATAACTTTTAATTAATTTATTCTTCCAAAATAATTTTTAATTTTAATACATTTAAAATAAAGTGACCATTCGCCCCGGATTAAAGCCCCCTGTCCCGTATTAATATATGTCGCGGAAAATGTCCCGAATTAGTTCATTCCGTTTCAAAAAAATACAGCAAATTGTATGAATTATTTATACTATAAATAATTTTTCTTGTATTATCATGCTTCATTTTAGTATTTCATTTAAATATTTTTTTTTTGTTAATGTCCCGGATTGGACCCCGGAAAAAATGGTCACCCTAAATTAAAATTTAATGATGTTAGCTGTATTCATCATATAATTATTTGGATTCTCAGTTAATTTGGACTTCACGTTATTCAAAACAAGTTCATTTTATTTTAAAATGATTGAGTTTTTCGCCGACAAGCGAATCTGGCACTCGGGTCGATTCCCCATGCCACCCACGCTTCTTTATCATACAATTAAACTTATATAATTCCATCTAAGAACCTGTCTTCTTTTCCCTTAAATTAAAATAATACTTTTTCACCAATTTTTGTTTCTTTGGGGATTCCCTGGCAATTGATTTAATTATAACAGTAACAAATTTACATTGTTTTATTATTTATTTACGGATAAAATTCTTTTTTTGAGATCTTTAAGCCTAAATTTTATTTAACAAAAAGCGGCCAAATGCGAGCCTTATTCGAGGACCTATGTTTCCCTAAAGGAGTTGACACATTACGAGAACCCTTTCCAAGATCAAAGCACGGGACTAGGGTTTTAAAATAAATGTTTAATAGAATATTTAGAAATCTATCTTCAGTTTCGTTTTTCATTAATTACTCAAACTAAATATTTTATATCAACCAAAATAATTTTTATCGAAATGACTCATACGAGGGGTGAACCACAATTGGAATTAGGTGTACACGTCTTTGGAATTATGTGGAATTATTTTGGAATTCATTAGATAATGCCTCTTCATCTATTGTCTTCTACTTGGAAATGAAAGTTTAAGTGGAAGTAGGTGTACAGGATATTAGGTCGCGGTTCACCCCTCGACTCACACTAAGAATGTTTTGGGACGTTTTTAAATCATCGGGTTCCCTAGTTAGAGAGCGATTCCTTATAACCCGCGATTGGGGAGGTAAAAAAAAATACTAGAAAACATGTCTAAATCTAATAGGATTTTAAAAAATCTGTTGAACGGTGCATCAATCAATGTTGTGGTGAGCGAAATTAGCTTTTTCTTTTTTGTTCAGGAAGAATATGGTGTAGGGTGTAGGTTCAAGATGAAAATTTTCAGGAGTTACATAGAAAACTCCTGAAGATGGGCTCGTAGTCCGAAATATAAATAGAGTCGTGCTCACAAGCAATATGTCTTTTATTTGTGAATCCTACCGAGTAATTTATATTTTTAAATTTAAATTTTATAAAAAAATTTTCATCTTAGGTTGTATGTTTGCTGAGGGGGCTGGTATTTTTTTGAACTTTCACTAAAGGACTATCTGCGGGTTATCGCCAGTTTCTAATTTCTAATACAGGGTGGCGCAGATGGATCGGGTGGTTTTAAAATACTTGTCAAACTGTGTCGGGTGGTTTTAAAATACTTGTCAAACTGCCAATTTTAAAGGTATTGGATTGAAATAAAGTGCAAAACGTGTAGTTACAATGGAAGTTTATTAACAAAAAATTAGTAAAGTTAGTTTTTAAAACAACTGCACATACCGCTAGGATATCAATGCAAGCTGTACGCGCTCTGTTCCCTGGCCGTTTGATTTCCCGTAATGGAGATCTCCGATTGGCCCCCTCGCTCACCGGACCTCACGGTATGTGACTTCTTCTTATGGGGCTATTTAAAAGCAAGGGTGTACATGAACAAACCCCGGACCATTCAGGAGTTGAAGGCAGCAATTCACAACGAAATCACATTAATTCCTGGTGATGTGCTTGAGCGGGCAATGCGGAACGTTAAGGACCGACTCCAAGAATGCGTCGCTCGAGAAGGAGGGCATTTGATGGATGTAATTTTTAAAAACTAACTTTACTAATTTTTTGTTAATAAACTTCCATTGTAACTACACGTTTTGCACTTTATTTCAATCCAATACCTTTAAAATTGACAGTTTGACAAGTATTTTAAAACCACCCGACACAGTTTGACAAGTATTTTAAAACCACCCGATCCATCTACGCCACCCTGTATTTTAGAAGTTGGGGTGATTGACAGACTACAAAGTCTCCCCATAAAGGTTCCACTTTTGGTTTAGAACCCAAAAATTCTCCTATTTAATATTTTTATTATTATTTTATTTATAAAAATTAAAACGATTGCTTTTTGTTCAATAAAATTTAAACTGAAGATGTTGAAATGTTTGACGAAACGTATAATATTTTATAAATTGTTTTTTATAAACCATGAGCTAACATCTCTCCGGTTGCCTCAAAGAAAACAAATATTCAAAATAAAATTAATTTATAATAATTACGACGCTTCGTATCTTTAAGACTTTTTCTAGTTCTTAAATTCATGGTTTCATGGTTTGTTGAAAGTATCAATAATTCTTGGTTGAAAAATCCAACACAGTTAGTTAGTCGATCAAAAATTGATGCATCCACTTTAATTAGTTAGCGCTTCCTTGAATATCTTTACTCTTTTAGAACGTCCTTCACATTAACTGTTAACGTAACTAATTAAAATGGTTTATATGTATTTTTAATCAATTAACTATGCATATTATTCAACAAAGAATTTTTGATACTTGCACCAGAGATGAAACAATCAGCTTGAAAAAGTCTCAAACAAAAGACCCGACTGTTGGCAATTAAATTAATGTTGTTTTGATTTAAGTCCAGAATAAGTTCGAATCCATAAAATTATAATTAAATTTGTTATGTGTATATAGTGATGAGATATTTTATATTCAAGAGCATGGTATTAGCTATAAAAAGATGAAAAACTTGTTTTTTTCTAAAATTAGTTATCCTATTTAAGTACATGCAATGCTAACGTTTCGCTAATCTACTTGTTGACGTCATCAGAATATATTGATTCCTCTTATCAAAAAATAAATAAATACAAAGACTCGGCACGCTCTCTGCAAATTTCGCAGATGGTGGGTCCCTAATAATAAATCTAAATACCTATATCTATAATAAACTATAGAAAATTTATTTCTTTAAACACCTGTTTGTTTTGTTATACCTTCCCTTGAGGCTGGTTCAGACTACTTTAGTAATTTGGTCGTGTAGCGAGTATTTTAGTAACTAAAATCGATGAACTGTCCAAAAAGTTACAAGTGAGTGAGCAGTGTTTCAAAATGAAGAGAATACGCAACAGAGAATGCGCTGATAAAAATTATTACAATGGCTATTTTACAAGAAGTGGAAGAAGAAATCAGTGTTATGAAAAAAAAGCTATGGATACGAAAATGGATTCAGAGAAGAGAAGAACTAGGAGCTACTAATTCTCTTCTCAGGGAAATACTAGGTGAACAAGTATCGAATGCGGATTTGAGAAACAATTGACCCACGTGTAGCATAAACATTTGACATAGATTGGATTTTGTTGCACCATCAACAAGTGTCAAACGCGAATAAGTGATAAATTAAAAAAGGTGTTTGCATAGTATTGTTTTGCTGTGTTCAATATGTCGAAATTTGTGCCAAATAAAGAGCATTCGCCGACAGCATTAATTTTTTGTATTCATTAGAAGAGAACTGCTGCTGAATCATACCGAATGCTTCGAGAAGCTTATGGTGAACATGCTTCATCGCAAGATTCGTGTGAAGGATGGTTTCGGCGTTTCAAAAATGGTGATTTTGATGTTGCAGACAAGGAACACGGAAAACCGCCAAAAAGGTAAGAAGATGCAGAATTTCAAGCATTGTTGGACGAAAACGATTGAAACGGTTAATACCAAACGCAACCAACAACAATTGATCGGTTTGAACAGTTCGCTGTTCAAAAAACGATCAGTATATCAAAAACGAAAACATAAGGTCATTTTTCTCCATGACAATTCTCCATATACGGAAAAGCCGGTTCGCGAGACGTTGGAAGCACTCAGCTGGGAAGTTCTACCCCATGCGGCTTACTCACCAGACTTTGCTTCTTCCGATTACCACTTGTTTGCATCGATGGGTCACGCACTTGCTGAGCAGCGCTTTGGTTCGTACGAAGATCTGAAAAAATGGCTCGATGAATGGTTCGCAGCAAAAGGGGAAGATTTTTACTGGGGTGGTATTCACAAATTGCCCGAAAGATGGGAAAAATGTATAACAAGCGATGGAGCATACTTTGAATAAAGCACTTTTTATCATTCTTCCGAATTTAAGATATTTTTTTAGAAAAGAAAATCCGCATTTCATACTTGTACACCTGTTAGTATTGGAAAATCCTAAAGAATACCTTGGAACAAATTTCAAAGTTGTTTCTTCTCTCCTATTTACGGCAACTGATGAACTCGACTAAATCAACAGGTTCACACTTGTTTTGTGGATGATTTAGGATGCATTGAAGAGTGTTGGGGGTCATTACTCTTCCGAAAAAATAGAGTAAAATGAATCTACTCGACTAAATCATTACTAATCTACTAAAGTTTTGTTGTTCAGACACATTTAGTTACTAAAATACTCACTATACGACTGAATTACTAAAGTAGTCTGAACCGGCCTTTAGCTATGGGAGAAAATCTCAAAAAAATCTGCTTTATTTGAACTGAACGTACTTAATAAAAATGTTCTTATTTATATGTTATATAATATAAGTATGTGTGTGTATGTTTATTTCCATCAAGCAGAGGACAACCTCTTTGTTTCTCTCTTTATGAAAGTAAATACTTAGACTAGAAAATTTAAAAATCCAATCAGTACTTTATCTTGAAAATCTAAGCATTTTTGAATCAGAATGAAATCTACAACTTTCCGTTTTTTGAGTTATTGTGAATCTCGCAATCCAGACACACAGACAGAAAGTTCCAGACATTTTTAAACACAATAAGCAAAACAAAACAAAAATGAAAATAATTTCGAAGGAATCAAATATATTGAAAAGCAGACGAAAGTTAGTTATTTGTTTAAATGAAAATCTCATGTTCTTTTATCAAAGCAAGTTTTTTTTAGTAGCCGTAAAAAAATTCATAGGTAAACAAATACCGGAAGATGGGTCGACCTGATGCCTGAAAAATTTTTACCTGACGCTTGGGTATCCTTGCTCGTATTTGCAAAAAAAATCCTCTTTCTTTGAAAAGAGGCTGGCTTCTGAATGAATTATTTTTAATTATGTCTAACCCTGAATATAATTAATCTATAATAGACTAATATAGTTAATTCACGTAACCGACAATATTTATAACTTTTATGCTATATTTTTTCACTTTTATGAGGGAAATAAAAATATAACTTGGGATTAGGGTAGACATGAACCTAATTAAAAAATCATTTCCATACTTTAATTGAGTTAAATCACGAGAGTGTCTTCTTGTGAATCCGAGATATTATGAATATATTTTATAACCTGTCGGGAATCGAACCTGAGGAGGTAATTTAATCCTTATGACATATAATAAAATTATCCAAAACATCTCAGATTCAGTAAAGGACACTCTCATCATTTTCTAATAGACATGAACCACTAGAGCTATTTCATTCTGATTTCACTCAAAATGAACGGATGCCTATCTAAAAGGCGTAAATTATTATTTGGCCCTTTGTCAGCTGACGCTATCTGCTAGATAAACATATATGTCTATACGTGTCTCAATTACAAAATAATTTAATTTAAGTTCAATCAATTCTCAATTTAATTTATTTATGTTAATTTTTTTTGCTTGCTCATTGTACTTAAAAATTTGTGAAACATGGAGAAAAATCATTATTTATTTCTGTTTGTGTGTCTGTATTCAAATACCCACAATAACTTGAGAATGAAAAGTCGTAGAAAGTTCGTTCTTGAGCTAAACTATATGTATTTCCAATACGGAAAACTGATTAGATTTTGTCCATTCTAGCTTTAAACTTCTGGTTCAAAAATGCAGAAAACATTTTAAGACAATGTTATAATATTAGTCCAGGCAAATTACGATTTTAACAGGAATTAATTTCCGGTAAAGATTTTATTGCTGGAATACCTTTATTGGTACTCCAATATTACTACCTAAGTTTTCTCCCAAATCTGTGTTCTGGAAATTTTTCTACGCGCCTCAAAATGCGAAAATTTCGGAGTTTTTTCACTTTTCCTTGAATAACTCTAAAAAGGGCTTATTAAATCAAAAAGAAATTAATTAGATAAATTAAAGCTCTTTAATTTAATCGTAAAATGATAACACTTCATCTATTTAGGTCCAGTAGAACTGGTATCTAGCGCCTGTCAAAAAGCAGCCGCCGGGATCACTGTTAAATATCCCTAAAACTCGTACTTTTTCGATTTTTCCCCATTTTGACCATGAAAGAGCACGTTTTCGACAAAGACGACTCTATACATTTTTAAACTAGATTAAATCTACTACAATTTAAACAAAGTTTCATCTTATATTGGAAAATGGTAAACCGTGCCGCAATGAGGTTGAGTTTGCAGTTTTTTGCAAAAAATCGTAGTTTTTCGTTCATAAAATGAAAACCACTCATCCTAGAAACTTGATTCCTATCTCATTCTCTAGTAAATTTTGTTGACTTGTGTGTTAGATTTATAGATATCCAACAATTTCCATTTCTAGGATGAGTGGTTTTCATTTTATGAAGGAAAAACTGCGATTTTTTGCAAAAAATTCAAAACTTCAACCTCATTGCGGCACGGGTTACCATTATTCAATTCATATGAAACTTTATTTAAATTGTAGAAAATTTAATCTTGTTTAAAAATGTATAGAGTCGTCTTTGTCGAAAACGGACTCCTTCATGGTCAAAATGTGAAAAAATCGAAAAAAGTACAAGTTTTAGGGATATTCAAAAGGATTCCGGGGGCTGTTATTTGACAGGCGCTAGTAACGGTTCTACTGAACCTGAAATGGTAAAATTGTTATCATTTTAAGCGTAATTTAAAGAGCTTTAATTTATATAATAAAATCTTTTTGAGTTAATAAGCCCTTTTAGAATTATTCAAGAAAAACTGAAAAAACTTTGAAATTTTCTCATTTTGAGGCGTGTAGAAAAATTTCCACAACACAGATTTGGGGGAAAACTTAGGGTAGTAATATTGGAGTACCAATAAAGGTATTCCAGCAATAAAATCTTTGCCGGGAATTAATTCCTTTTTATACCATTTTTTTTTCACGTAATTTGCCTGGACTATATAGGCATAAATAAACAATTTATTTTATTATTAAATGAATTTAACTTTAAAGGACATCATAGATATTAGTTGAAATATTTTTACATTGCATATCAGAGAGGTTCGTCCCCTTAGGAATCGAACCCAAGCGCTAACTAAGCTTGCCGGGCCAGTAGCCAAACCCTTAAGACAAATCTCTCTCTGACATGCAACATATATAAGTATTATAGCTATAGATTTTTCACTCCTTCAACTCAAAGGGAATAGTGAAAATTCCTGCTAAACTGAAAAAAGTTTTCAGTGACGGACCCATGGATTTTACAGTGAAAACAAAGATTTAAGTATCTTTTTGGGTGTCTTTTTTTGAAAAAAGATGGAAATTATTTCAAAAATCAACCCAGTATATAATATTATTAAATGAATTTAACTTTAAAGGACATCATAGATATTAGTTGAAATATTTTACATTGCATATCAGAGAGGTTCGTCCTCTTAGGAATCGAACCCAAGCGCTAACTAAGCTTGCCGGGCCAGTAGCCAAACCCTTAAGACAAATCTCTCTCTGGCATGCAACATATATAAGTATTATAGCTATAGATTTTTCAACTTCCGCGCTTGGGTTCGATTCCTAAAGGGGACGAACCTCTCTGATATGTAATGTAAAAATATTTCAACTAATATCTATGATGTCCTTTAAAGTTAAATTCATTTAATAATATTATATACTGGGTTGATTTTTGAAATAATTTCCATCTTTTTCAAAAAAAGACACCCAAAAATCTTAAATCTTGACTGATAAATTTCAGCTTATTAGCTACAATTTTCGATGTTTTTATTATATTACTTGAAGCAGTTAACTTTGTGAGGACTTGCGAATCGTTTTTCTATGATAATATATTTCAAGAATTTCTTTAGGCTCGAAATCGTTAATCAGTATATAGTTTATATATAAAGATAATAAAGTATCGGTAAACTCTTTATCTATTTCCGCTTATATAGGAGACTTGTGCAAAAAAATATCTATAAAAAAATTAGGTAATAAAGCTAATCAACTTATAAAAATTGCGTAATTATACTAAAGTAAAAATTTCTTTGATTGATCTTAAGAATTCAAATTCACACACAAATACTCATATAAGATTTGTATAAAAAGTTGTTCAACTCTCTCTTAAATGTATATCCAATATTGACTTCCTCTATTATGGTGTTGATTTTTAAGGTTTTTCCCATAATAAAATGAAATAATTTCTAATACAAGGACATGAATGTGTAAATATAGACTTGCAAAGGAAGTGATTCATTCGATGCTTATTTCTTGGTGAGGTCAGCTCGCTAGGCGGCCAGAGAATTGAATTCACTCAAAAATTTTAAAATTTATTTTCCTTATTAGGATGAAATGTTTGATAAGAGTGGAAAAAATATTTTCAAGTATGATTATGGTTATTCTGTGTGAGTGTGTGTCTGTCTCGATTCCGATAGCCACGATAACTCAAAAACGAAAAGTTATAGAAAGTTTATTCTACTGCCAAAATGTTTCTATTTCCAAAAGAAAAGAGTTTAGATATTAAGGACGTTCCCCAATATAGCTCAGATGCAGTTCGCTCTTTCCCCCACTTTCACATGCGCAGAAAGGCAACAATATTTTCAATGCGTCGTTTCTCGGATCTGGTAACATTGCATTCTTACCGACGCTAAAATGACAAAGAATAAAAATAAAAACACTTAATGAAACAGCTCAATGCGAAATTCCAGATGAGAACAGTATAATTAGGTTGAGAGAATTAGCTAAAAATCTCAAATTCAGCAACTGCAGAAGTTTTTTTAGATATGGAAAAATTGAGTGATTTTAGTGCGACGTTGCCAGGTCGCCATCTCTCACTTGCCATGCCATGAGAGAAAACACGAAAACCATCAAAAGTATCTAACTTTTAACATTTTTCATACAAAACGAATACCGCTTGATACAATTATTTTAACAGAAAAATATTTGTTATATCTTCAGTTAATGATTCTCAGTTTTTCAAAATAATTTCAAGAAAATTACGATTGTTATTTAATGAAACAGTCGCTTTAACATCAATCGGGATAGGGTTCGCGTGTTAAATATACAAATTTCAATGGTCAATATTTACAAATTTAGTGCCGCAAGGACTATTGAAAAAAAATTCTACGTATAAAGAACACTTATAAATGTGTATACAAAGTTTTAAAAGGATTGCAAGAAAATCGATTTATTAGGAAACGTCCTTAAGCTTTCTTATTTTTGAATTCTAGGCTGAAAAAGAGAAAATTTGCCACAAAATTTTCTAGTAAAAAACTGTATATTTGTGCCAAGTTACAGATTTCTAGCTGACAATAAATAATAAAAATTTGCAGAGAAGGTACGAGTCTGGTATAAGTTTTTGGATTTTTTTTTCAACCATGTTATATTAAAATTATATTATAAAGTGTTTCTTATGCACAATCATTGTGATATATATATTCAATTTTCTAAGTAAAAATATTAAATAGATTCCTCTATTATTATCTGCTATCCTCTTTCTAAGAGCACTCTCGCTGATGATGAAACCAAAGCGTTGATTGGCGAAGCCATTCAAATTATGAATCATCTCTTTACTATACACGCATCAAATTAAAAAGGCAATTTTACTGAAGTAATATAATAATTTATTTTTTTATTTTTTAGGTTGATTTTCATTTTCATTATCTTGAGATTCACGCTATCGAGAGTAAAAAACAAAATCAGGTATTATTATTATTATTTTTTTTAAATGTTTAAGATTTTATTACCATTTAAATAATATCTTAAATAAATTTGAATTAATCCAAATATATGCTATTCCCTAGTTTACAGCCCAATTCTTGTAGCTTGCATCCCAATTGAAATTGATTGTGAAAGTTGAAATGGAGATAATGGGAGTTGGGACCCTCTATCTTGGCTAGAAACCCAACCGTTAAACGTTAAACTAAAAACTGTATACTGTATAGCATTGCTTGGAATGGCAAAATCTTGCCATACTAAATTAAATTAGTGGGGAGTCGGGTTGACCGAGCTGGCTAAGGCGCTGGGCTCGCTTCAGCATCGTTGATGACTATGTTCAAGCGGGAGGCCCGGGTTCGAGCCTGGCTAGCATATAAAATTTCTTCTGGCTAAAACTCGGCTCCCTCACTAACACTACTAACACTTTACTGATGTGCTGTCTAAATGGACTTTGTTCCCGATGACAATAAATAAATTAAAAAAAAAATTAAATTAGTAAAGTTGTTATAGGGAAATAAGGACTATATTTTTTCATCTTTGTTGACTTCTTCAGGGCTCAAATAGTTAACTTCCTGCATATTTGTCATTTTTATAATTATTCTTTCTTAGTAAACATATCAAGGTAACTCAACATCAATCAGATTGAAAATTTAAATTTTTTTTTTTTTCATCTGATTGATGTTGACTTGCCTTGATATGTTTACTTAGGGCCGGTTGTAGGTCGCAAAGTAAATGCTTTTTACCATCTACCGTTTGTTAGTGGTAAAAAGCCTTTACTTTGCGACATACAACCGGCCCTAAGAAAGAAAAATTATAAAAATGACAAATATACAGGGAAGTTAACTATTTGAGCCCTGAAGAAGTCAACAAAGTTGACGAAACGTTGTCAATAAAATATAAATTATCTGCATACAAAATATAGTCCTTATTTCCCTATAACAACTTTAATAATTTAATCGATGGACTAACTAATTAAAATTATTAAATTAAATTTCAAACCAGTCTTAAAATTGTCATTATGATTATTATTAATTTATTTATAATAATTATATACAACAATGTGTGACGTGTTATGAGGGTCTTTTTGAACTTATAGGTGCACTTTCTGGGTGTGCGTCATCATGCATCGCTATTATTGTGGGATTTATTACTTGCCAGTCATGTTACTAACATCTCAATATAATTTTTTGTTACAGCTTAATGGAGAAAATGGTAGATATCACCCTTATCTCCACTAGGCATTGATTGCTGTCGGAAGTGGGGCGCTAGCAACATTATTTCTCTAATATCCTAACAGCGTTTTTCTAAACATTATAGTTGTTCAAAAGAACCTAAAGCATTGAACTATTTCTAAGATATATCTTGAATAACGTTCTCCATGTAGCAATTAAGCGTTGTCAATCTCAATATCACTTTTCTCGGCCCCTTCAATCTATTCATTAGGATCAAGTCTAATTATTATCATTTTTTTTAATCATCTTCCTGATTTTCTTAATTATTTTCTTCTTTTTTTAACATACATACATCTGAGCAAACGCCCACTTTCCAATTAATATGTACTATTAAAGATAAAAAAAAAATTATCGAAATAAAAAATGTAACATCTCAGTCGTTGCTTTTTTTTTGTTGCTTCCCCCATTTATATTATATAAATATTTTAGACCGGTGCTTCCCAATCTTTTTCACGCCACGGCCCCTAAATCTGAAAAAAAATCCGCGGACCCCCGAAAAAAACATAATTTAATCGTCAGAATTTTTATTTCACATGTTTATATTTTATCACAAAGAATAGTAACTTACTTACATACAGTTTTTAAAAATAAAATAAGAAAAAGCATAAAAAGGTTCATAAATAAATATTTGTACTTTCTATTGAAAATTTTCGCGGACCCCCGCTAAAAACCCGTGGACCCTAGTTTGGGAATCGTGTTCTAGACGAAAACACCTTAAATTAATTATGATGATGTTCTTACAGAATTTCGTAAAAAATCTAAACCTAAACAGCATAAAAAATCGGATCATTTTAAAATGAATTAAAAAACAATTTTTTCAATAAATTGTTTGTTAATATTTTTACTAAATCATTATAACATTTTTCTAGTATAGTTTTGAAGCATTGACTCATTATCACTCTTTTAATTAGAGCCAGATCAATCGTTTGTTATGTGGCTAGTTTGCTCTAACAACAATACGAATTTATCTATATCCAATAGGGTAATTGAACCCATGTAAAATAACAGATAAAATATTTCTAATTAAAAGACAGATGATGAAGGTCAGTCTCTAACAAATAAATTAGGAAGTAAGTAATTCCTTACTTTTTTATTTTATGGCCCAAAGTAATAATTTAATAGCAACCAAAATAATTTTCGTCGCAAGTACTCCCAAGAAACTACTTTCTTGAATTTTTGCAAATTTTTAAATCAAAAGGTTGTAAAGAAGACTCATTATCGCTACTGGGACGTCAAAATAAAATTAACAAGATAGAATCTTAAATAAAAAAATCTTAAAAATAGTTTAAAATTACCATCTGTCCATTAAAAAAAATGTTGTTGATTGCATATATAATTTAGCCAATTTGTGACATGAAAAATATCTAAATTATAGGTACGAATTTAACTCTTATCTACCATTTTCAAGAAATCAAATTTATAATTTGGATAAATTAATTTATTTACTAATTTAAATTAACACAATATCTTAGGAGAGACAACCTTTTAGTCTTCAAACTTTTTACTTTATCCAATGCGAAGCATGGGTAAAGTATTGTAATCGGTCTGGCGGCAAGCACGACTTCAAAGGGTCCTCAGGTAAAGACTACGGAACCCATGGACTCAATTAAAGTCACAAATTGTAGTATTCAATTAGGTTGAATTTTAGCACGTGACGGTTTTGCCAAAAATTACATGGGGTCTCGTCGAGAGGCCAAAAAGTGCCATTTTTTCATTTAGTGCGTGCGGATGGATGGATGGATATATGGATGTATGGATGTATGGATGTATGTTATCGTTTTTTTGGCCCACGATTTTTTCCACACCGTTACACCGATTGAAATGAAATTGAAAACCTACCATTAGTTTAACAAAATGAAGCGCTGATTAGTTTTTGGTACATATCGGCCCACAAACATTAGTATTTTATTTCAGTACTTTTTTAGTTTTTTTCTAAATATCTTGAAAATGACTTAACCAATTTTGATGAAATTTAATATCCTAATTAGGTACCTTGGGGACCACAAAAAAGGTTAAATAAAGTTTTTAGTAAAATTATATTTTAAAGTACTTTACTCTAGAGTAAGATAGTACTTTTTTAAATTCTTTATTATTTTATTTTAAACATGGACCGCAAATAGCCATTGATATCTGATTAATAATAAAGGAATAAAAATATTGATATTTCAAATAACTTTGGATAAAGTTTAGCAATGATCCGTTGCAGTTTATTTATTATTTTAGACAAGTCTTTCTCATAAGATCTTGTGTTAATTTTAAATCTCGAAAAAGGTACGATTAACCATGTTGAAATTTAAATTGATTTTTTATGACTTAATTTGGCTACCTCACATATTTTTCGAAATCATAAATAACCATTCTACCAGGATCATATTAGCTTAAAATCGTTTAAATGATAAGTATCTCTGATTAAATCAACATTCTTCTCTATAATCAATCTACAGCTACACTACCTTAAAATATTTTACTGTTCATAACTGATTATCTTGGTATAATTATTTTTTATTTAACTTCTCGTTAATACAGAAATTAAACTTGAGTATGTTACGCTTGCTCAAGCTTTCAATTAAATAGTCATAATTAAAAATTCAAGAATTAATTTATCTTCATTACTTATTTATAATGAGTACTTTTTAAATTATAGATTGTAATTAAGTTCCTCATCGATTTTATCATTTTATTATATTAATTATTTTAATGCCTGTATCATTAAATTGACCTTTCTATTGATTACTAGCTGACGCCGGGCCTTCGGCCCGGCGTCACCTAGTCCCTGGCGGGAAGCGTCTCGTTTTATGGTTAAAATTTATATAGATTAAAGCTGACCCGACCACGCGTTGCTAAAAAATAATAATAGTTTTGAAAATAAATTGAAAATGCAAATAATTATAGAATAGGTATTAAAACAGTAAATGAATTATATATTACTTGTCAAAATTGTTCCCACAACCAAAAATAATATTGACAGTTGAAAGATTTCCAAAAAGCTATTAGTGGCCATCTTATTCGTTTGTTTTTACCCCCAGAAAGGCGCTGGCGTTGTTTCCTCGAAAAAATATTTTTTACATGCCACAGGTGTGATATCTATAAAAACACTATAAATATATAAAAACACTCGTGTATTTGAATGGAATGTTGTGTGAAAATTTCAAAGAAATCGGTGAAGAACTTTTGGAGATCCTTCAACGTATCACTTAAGCGTAACAGTACATTTTTATTTATATAGATTATAAAAATTAATTCCTTTTTCTTTTGCTAATTTTAGTTGAGTTTAACTGTTGGCGAAAAAGTCCATACATTTTTAACATGCGACGATACGGCAATCTACGAAATAGACAAAATGATCGACACCTTGGCGAATGCGATACGTGTAATTTTTCCAACAGTACCCTTACAGTAAGTATAATTTCACATGTTTAAAAGCCAGCCAATTTTTTTTTCAATTTAAAAAAAATGAAAATAAAAACTAACAAATACTGTATTATTGACCAATTTTTAAAATTTAGATCAAAATTATAATCAACTGGTGTGTTCACACGACTTTCACATTTTCATTTATTTGAAGTCATCGCGACACTACTAATTTACACCCCCTTCCTTTATTTCGTTTTTTTTGTATTTTCTCAAAAAAGGCTCTAATGATTTTTATAAAAATTAGTATATTTATCAAGTGTCGTGAGTTATTAGTTGTGTCAAATTTTTAATCCGATTGAAATAAAGTAAGGGGTGTAAAGTAGGAGTGTCGGCGCGCATACGTACACACGTATATACACACGTACGCACTGACCAATGGATTTTTGGCCTCTGGGGACCAAAATATCCCAAATCCGATTTTCAACTATTAAGGGCAGCGATTCCTTCCACCTAAAAGTTACAAAATGAAATTAACTTTTTTCATCTCTGAGATACAAGCTCTCAAAGAGTCATGACCCAGACAGGGCATCGCAATACTTCCACATTATATTCTATGAATATAAATGTGAAAGTAAAAAACAATATTTTTAAATTAACCCGTATATTGCGAGGACATAATTGCTAAATTGAAAGTTTATTTTTAGCTGAGAGTAGCAATATTTTTATAAATTAATGGAGACAATAAAAGAGTGTGTTTTTTGCTGGAAAAATAAATTTTTAAATTTATTTATAACGAGGGCTTTGGCCCCTTCATCAGTCTATTAGATTTGAAAGTCATCTCACACATCAATTCTTGTGAATCAATTGTAATAGACTGATGAAGAGGGCAAAGCCTCGAAACTAAAGTCTCGTTATAAATAAATTATAAAATTTATTTTTCCAAGAGAACACACACTCTTTTTTGTCTCTTTTAAGACACAATTCCTACATCTTCATCAGCTTTATTAGTTTGATACAAGGCAAATGAATTCTAGGTAGGATTTCACCTGATTAAAGGATGAAGACATTTTTGGAAAAAATTAAACTCGATATATTTCGGACGATTAATTGTTCATCAGGAATTATAATTAAGAATCAAGAATTTATTTTCCTTGTATTGAAAATGTTTCACCTTGCACCCGTACAGCATTCCTTCAGTATTATTCAGGGATGCTTTCCCAAAATTTTATCCACCGGTTCGCTGCCAAAAAGTCAAAAAGTAGCCGGAATTTATAAATAGTACAAAATAAAAGCTCAATTATTCATCAATATTTATTTTATCTCCTTTACAGTAATCACCATTAGATGCTAATGAACTGAAACATTTATCGTATAAGTAACTCTAATTGCATATAACTGTTTGTTAATCTAACAACAACTTATTTATAGAATTCTACAAAAATAATTAAATAAATATATTCTTAAAGAAAAACTTGAATTTTCAAAATTTGACTAGAAATTTGCACAAAAAACATTACAAAAGTAAATTTATTTTATGTCTGGTCATTATTAATAGCCGGTTCGCACGAACCATAAAGACTTACTCCAAATGGTTCGCAGGAACCCTTAAGAAAAAGCATACCTACCGGTGTTATTGTATTACGATAGTTTGCCTAAATATTGAATATTAACATTAAATGAATACTATAATATAATATAAATTCATTCAAATGAATCGCTTTGCAAATAGATCATGGGCCTAGTATTTATAACAGTATAAATCCATAGTTTAATTAATAAAGTAAACAAATTGAAAACTTAAAGCAATTGAGCCGCGAAAGTTAAATAATGTAATCAATAATTTCTTAAATAGGAAAATATTTTCAATCTGTTCAATGACTGGCCTATATCTGTGTTTGCTAAGAATGAATATTTATAAAATGACAAATTTGCAAAGAAGTTAATTTGTTTGAGCCCTGAGGAAGTCAACAAAGTTGACGAAACGTTGGCATAAAATAAAAAATATTTGCATAAGCTATTGTCCTTATTTCCCTACAACAACTTATTAATTAATAATTTCTTATGTTAATTCTACATATTTAGAAAATTATTTTATTATTATTATTTATTTTTTTTGAAAAACTTTTTGTTTTGAAAATAAACAAAGCCTTGATTAAATGATGGGACTTTCGCGTAGACATTTTTATTTTATTTTAAAATACACTGAGAGAACTTTCAATTAAACAAAAGATCAATAAAAAATAGTGTTATTTTCACCATTTAAAACAAATTAAACATCTTTAAATGTTAAATAATATTAAGGATTTTTACTATTGGGGAAACAAAACACTATTTTCTTCTTTTTTGTTCGCTTGAAAATTATCTTTATACTACAATTTCTAATGAAAGTGAAGAGTCTAAGCTGATCTCTGATTGATTCGACTATAACTTTAACATCATTTTTCAAAACCACAAAACACCTAGTCAGTATTTTAAATTAAACTATCAATTTATATTAAAAATTTTATGTACCCACCCTAGTGTATTCGAGTAAATATAACTACAGGTTAAAATGAAAGTTTCTTTTTGCCGAGAGTAGCAGAATTTTTATAAATAAAAGAGTGCGTCTTCTGCTGGAATAATAAATTTTTTAATTTATTTATAGCGACACTATAATTTCGAGGGCTTAACCTTAACCTTCATCAGTCCTATTACAATTGATTCACAGGAACTGATGAAGAGGGCAAAGCCCTCGAAACTATAGTACTAATAACTAAATTTATTATTACAGCACTCTTTTTATTGTCTCTTTAACCTACAGATTATTTTAAAATATATAATTATTTCTATAATTTTTAATTTTAATAAATTTAAAAAAAATGGCAGCTAAAATTGCAAATGATTGTTTTTATTTAAAATCAATTAAAAAAAATATAATTATAATTCAAACTGATTAAAAAAAATATCTATCTTAAATAGCTGTGCATATACATATTAATCTTAATTTTTTTTTTCTAGATTTATAATTCGAAAAGTAGAAATGCTTCCTGGCCGTCGAACGGAAATGCTCGAAGAATTGAATCGAGCGAACGATGGCCGGGCAATTGGACCTTGTGGGGGTTTCTCCACCCAATATGCCTTCATGTGCGACTATCACGGGCTTCCTTATCGAGCCGAAGTTTCTTGGGTAATTTGCAATCAGAATAAATGAAATTATTATAAACATAAGTAAAAAAAATTAAGGTAACTTAGTACATATCATCATCATCATCATTGAGTATACAGTCCTAAGACTGGTTTGATGCAACAATCCGTCTCCACTCGACTCTGTCCCCCGCCAGCTGTTTGACCTCTCTAAATGTCTGGCATCCCATATCCCCACTATTTGGTTGAAATATTCTAATCTGGGTCTTCCCCTTCCCCTTTTCTTTCCCACCTCCCCCTCCAAGATATCCCTAAGCAGTCCCCCATGTCTCAGTGTGTGCCCCATCATCTGACCTCTTCTCTTCTTCAGACTCTTCCACAAGGTTCTTCTTTCTCCGATTATTCCAAGAACTTCTTCATTTGTAATTTTATCCATCCATTTGATATTCATCATTCTTCTGTAGCACCACATTTCGAAAGCCTCCAAACTCTTTCTCTCCGCTTTTCCAATTGTCCAGGTTTCACAACCGTACATGGCTATGCTCCATACATATGTCTTCAATAGCAACTTCCTGTTTGCTAAGCTGATTGAGGAGGAGCATAGTAGTTTTTGTTTTGAATTAAACCCCATTTTTGCTTGGGCAATTCTTTGATTTAATTTCGTTTTCGCTCCTCCCATCCCATGTTATTTTACTTCCTAGGTAGCGGAATTCCTTAACTCCTTCTAGGTTTTCTTGGTTAATTTTGATGCATTCCTGTCTCGTTTGTTCTTTTTTTGTACATACTAGGACCTTGGTTTTATTCTTGTTTATTTTCATTTTGATTTCTTCTATTAGGATTTGGTTAATTCCATTCAAGGCGTCCTCTAATTCTTTTTTATTGCTTCCTAGAAGGGCAATGTCATCGGCAAATCTTAACATAGCGATCTTTTGACCTTGGATTTCGATACCTGTATCAATTTTGTCTTTGAATTCTTTAATCGCTTCTTCTATGTATAAGTTGAAAATCATAGGTGACAGCACACAGTGTCTTACACCTTTACACCTTTTAGTACATATATTAAAAAATATGTTTTGATATTTGTTGAAGTTTTGATGCTTGATTTTTAAATTGAGAGATATTTCGAACATTTGTTCTTAAATAATTGAAAACTATAAATCATATTATACTTAATGCAGAACTGTATTAGGCAGTGGCGTAGCCAGAACTTAGTTCTGGGGGGGGGGGGGTTCTACGAGTTTTAAAATTTTAGTGTTAAAATTTTGAAAAAACTCAAGACTCTTGAATACTAGTTACCATAGTTAAAAGGATAGTACCTGGAGCCACCGAGCAATGCTTCGGTAACTTTTCCTTCAGTTAAAATCTTTATTTTAATATTATTTTTAATTTAAAATTCTGATAAAAAGGTCGATTTTTATTTGAGAGCCGTTTTCAAATTAAAAAAATACAAATATATCTATATAGTATTCGACCACTGTACCCCCCACCTCCACCCTGCTCGACACCACCCCCGAAACCTCGCCCTACCCCCGTATCCCCCACCACTGCCCCCACCTTCTGCACCCACATCCACCACATCCACCCCCGCTCCGCATCAAGATCGCTTTCTCATCCTCAAAACTTGTTAATAGAGTTTGTTTCATCAAAATCGTTATAGCCGTTTAAAAAAAAATACAAAATATACAATATATATATATATATATACCTGGAATACCGAGCTTTGTTCGGGTTTAGTTAATGCTTGACAACAACACACCACAATCACAATAGTTTTTCAAGGCCTTTGAGAACAATTAGCCCAACCCATTGTCTGTCTGGGTACAATAGTAAAAAAAAACCTTTTTTAAACTACAAGATTTGGATCTGCTCCGCCTCGAGTGTAAATTTCTGATTTTATAGGACCTTATTTGATCGTATAGTAAAGGGGGAAGGGTCAAACAAGCCTGAAGGTCGGTTGGCCCCCTCTCTCTGGTAGTTACCTGAATTTGAGAAATAAACCACTTAACTTAATTAGGGAATCTTCAGGATCTAATATAGTTAAATTCAATAAAACATTAATTAATAAATAAAATTATTTAATAAAGAAAATTGTACGCTTTGACATTGGTTAACAGAATAATTAGATAAATTTAATTTGACGATTTCATATGGAGCAAATTGATAAAACAGTAATTTCAAGTTGACACTTAAGATCATGAACAATGGTAATTATTATTATGTCATTACATAAAATCAGTGAATTTAGTTGGTGCTTAACAACTTAAGATTATAAGGATAATTATTATTATATCAACTATGCTTATCTAATTAAGCAACCAATATATATTGACAACCCATTTGGTTCCGAATTATATTATTATTATTTCATTGTGCATACCTAAGTAATTAGACGCCCTATGTATTGCTATCCCTCTTAGTTAGATAAGCAATCCATAGGGCCGAATGGTTAGCAACATGACTATTAATTAGTAGACTACTTATATTGGTTTCCTTAATTAAATAAACATATCTTGTAATCTATGACTATATTAGAAGCTATAATAAAGTATAAATTATTAATATAATATCACACATACCTTGACGATCGTCACATTCTCACTCATGCACTCATGCCCGTTCATACGCGCTTCGCCCCCTCTTGGCGATCCACCCCTAACGGCCCAAGACCAGCTCTCTCTCCCCCGTGGTCATAATTATCACCTCTCAACCCTTATTCTCTCGGGCCACCCTTCTCTGCCCTTTGTCCCCCCGGGGTCCCAAATACCTCTCCGGGGGATCAATTATCACCTCTCAACCCTTATTCTCTCGGCCACCTTTCTTTGCCCCTTGTCCCCCCCACCCCCCGGGGTCCCAAATACCTCTCCGGGGAATCAACTATCACCTGGCTAATCAGCCCCTTAATTGTCACCTGGCTAATCAGCCCCCTAATTGTCACCGGGCTAATCAGCCCCCCTTATTATCGCCTGGCTACTTAGCCCCCTAATTATCACCTGGCTAATCAGCCCCCTAATTGTCACCGGGCTAATCAGCACCCCCTTATTATCGCCTGGCTACTTAGCCCCCTAATTATCACCTGGCTAATCAGCCCCCTAATTGTCACAGGGCCAATCAGCCCCCTGCAACCCCTATCTGCCCTTCGCCACCCTCTAGCGCCCCCACACCCTTCCCGCCCGGAGGCTACGACCCAAGTCCGCGGCGTCGGCCCGCTTGCCAACGCCTCGCTGCTACCTCTCCTCTTTCCTTCCTCGCTGGCTGAGCCGCCCGGTTATTTCCCTGGTCAGCGGATCTATATATATCATCTATTCAAACAAATTAGCCCCTGACCAATAACGGAAAATAACCAGGCTAATTGGCCATATATCTAAGGGCTGGTGCACCGCCCGCCCATTTACACTACCCTCCGTTTTCTAAAAGTTGACTTCCCCGTAGGGAATCAACTTTTCTCTGGTGTATATTTCCTCGGGGGCCGGGTGGGGGAAACATTTCATCTTGGCTGCGGCCCTACTTCCGGGGTCTCCTCGTGGTCGTCCTCCAGCTGGAGTTCGGGGTGCTCCTGAGTCGGCCGGGGTGCCACGTAATGTCGCCACCACCCGAGAGCGGCGGCAGTTCCCCCAGGACCAGTAGCTGGGTACCTCCTCCGGCCGGAAATGTAACGTGCTGCAGGCGCTCCCTGCAGGACAGGCGACCGCTCCCTTGCGTAGTCGCTCGATGGGTACTTCCATCCTCATCCATCCTCCCTCGGCTCGGAGTACCTCGAGGTCGTCTACCGCATCCCTTAATTTGCGTGGGTCCCTAGGACGCTGGTGTATTTGGACCAGTCGACCTTGGGGGGAACGAGGACCGTTTAAGCCTCGAATTGGCGCCTGCTAGTGGCAGAACCACGGGGAAGGATCAGAGTGAAATCTGATCTCAGCTGGCCGCCTTCTTCGGCTCGTGACACCGCCCGAATCAGAGCAGCCCCTTGGTGCTGGGCCTCTTCGTCGTGACCCCGGCATTGAGCATCGACGTTCCGGCCTCGGTTAGGTCGAAAAAACCAGTTGGGGCCTGTACCAGCTGTTTAATGGCACGTAGAGTTGTCGAGCCAGGGTGGCCGCCAGCCAGCCCCCACCCGGGCCGAGCGCTTGACTTGTTTAGAGGGGAGCGGAAATAGTGGAAAATATACATTTGAACAGTGCACCAGTCATATAACTTTATAGTTACTATATATTTACTATATATAAAAAATGTTAAGATACTTAAAATCTAGAGTTCCTACTTATGAAATCGCTTTGACATAATTACCCACGTACAAATAGTACAATTCTATTTATGAAAATAAACAAAATTTCACAAATGATTTACAATCGAGCCTTTCATGACTCTTCAAAATTAATCCTCTAATCGTTCAATGAACTGTCACAAGATCCCTCTACATGGTTATTAAGGTGACCATTTGTCCCGACCTTCGGCTCAGTCCCCGAACAAAATTTATGTCCCTGTTTATTTTACCCCCGATTCGGCAGTATTATAATAGACACCGGAATGGAAAATTAATTGTACACTATTGGATACGTACAAATAGTAAAATTTCGTTTATAAGAATAATCGAAATTGAACGAAAATGAACTGTCAGAAACATCATGACTATTCATTGAATTTGTACGCATTCCACACTCGAGCTTTTCATAACTCTTCAAATTAATTTTCCATTCGTTTAAGGGATAGACGCGACCTCAAAATCTCTCCAAATAATTTGACCAGCCCGTGCTGCCCCCAAAACCCCTCGTAACTATCACTTAATTATTTCCCTCTCAGTCTATTGGAAACAGTCTCGGGATTTTCCCCAAAAACAAATAACTCGAAATTCTTCCCTCAAAAACTGTCTCAAAATTTTCCTCCAAGATAGCTCAAAAATTCTTCCCTCAAAATGGTTCAAAAATTTGCTCGAAAATGGCTCGAAGCCTCCTTCAAAAAAAAAACGACTCAGGATTTTCGATACTCTGTTAACTAAGTAAAATGTACTAATTAAGGTCCTATCCACCCAATTAAATATGAGTATTTGTGATACATATTGTTTTCTAACCCCTTATTATAGATTCTCCTAAAAATTTCATTTGCTCATACTTCAATCATAAATTATTGTTAATTTGATCATTTGGCAATTCAAAACGCTGTCAGCTGTTACTGAGCACGCAGACAGGCACGCACACATTGCCCTGGACGCCGGCCCACCCACACTTTCCCGTGCGAGCGTGGCCTCTCTCTCATCTCACTTGCACTCTCTTGGCCGGAGCGATATTTCTCTCGCTAAAAACCCGCCGGCGCCGGTGTGTCTAGTAGCTAGGTCAGCAATTCTCTGATTATACCAAGACGATCAAGAAAACAATTAGATTTATGACCTGGGGAATAATATTAAAATGTCTCTATAAGAAAAATTTAACAAAATCGACCTGTTCCAGGTGCTACGGGCGAAAGGGAACAAAACTCTAATTTCGTTGAGACACAAAAAAAATTAAATTGCGAATTTCCTCCTCATTTATCTCGCGATTCCCTGCGCATGGAGCCCCTCTGTTCCCCTCCATAGAGGCCGCCCCTCGGCTACGTGACTTGCCGCGATTCTTTCTAGCGCGTGTCCCTGTCCTCCCTTTCCCCCTCGGCGTCGCGAAACCCCTCTGTCATCAGGTTGATTTCGCTTCCGTTCTCCGAACATTACTTTATTCCTTCAACAAAAAAAATTTTATCCAAGACCCCAAAGAAAATTTAACTCTAGTAACGTAATTATTAAAAAATACAAATGACAAGCAACAACTCAAGACACAGAAAAAAATTCTATTGAACCTGAATAAAAGAAAATAAAATATTAAAAAAAATTTACCCAACAAAATGACTCAACATTCCCCCTCAGAGAATGACTCAACAATTTGCTCAAAAATTTGCTCAAAAAATTTCTCCAAAAATTTCTACCCCCAGGCTCGATCGTTTCCCTTTTTGCAGGAGTAAATCCTGGTCACGGCACCATTTGTAAATTTAGGGCCCTTATATGATCGTATAGTAAAGGGGGGAAGGGTCAAACAAGCCTGAAGGTCGGTTGGCCCCCTCTCTCTGGTAGTTACCTGAATTTGAGAAATAAACCACTTAACTTAATTAGGGAATCTTCAGGATCTAATATAGTTAAATTCAATAAAACATTAATTAATAAATAAAATTATTTAATAAAGAAAATTGTACGCTTTGACATTGGTTAACAGAATAATTAGATAAATTTAATTTGACGATTTCATATGGAGCAAATTGATAAAACAGTAATTTCAAGTTGACACTTAAGATCATGAACAATGGTAATTATTATTATGTCATTACATAAAATCAGTGAATTTAGTTGGTGCTTAACAACTTAAGATTATAAGGATAATTATTATTATATCAACTATGCTTATCTAATTAAGCAACCAATATATATTGACAACCCATTTGGTTCCGAATTATATTATTATTATTTCATTGTGCATACCTAAGTAATTAGACGCCCTATGTATTGCTATCCCTCTTAGTTAGATAAGCAATCCATAGGGCCGAATGGTTAGCAACATGACTATTAATTAGTAGACTACTTATATTGGTTTCCTTAATTAAATAAACATATCTTGTAATCTATGACTATATTAGAAGCTATAATAAAGTATAAATTATTAAATAATTTCACACATACCTTGACGATCGTCACATTCTCACTCATGCACTCATGCCCGTTCATACGCGCTTCGCCCCCTCTTGGCGATCCACCCCTAACGGCCCAAGACCAGCTCTCTCTCCCCCGTGGTCATAATTATCACCTCTCAACCCTTATTCTCTCGGGCCACCTTTCTCTGCCCTTTGTCCCCCGGGGTCCCAAATACCTCTCCGGGGGATCAATTATCACCTCTCAACCCTTATTCTCTCGGCCACCTTTCTTTGCCCCTTGTCCCCCCACCCCCCGGGGTCCCAAATACCTCTCCGGGGAATCAACTATCACCTGGCTAATCAGCCCCTTAATTGTCACCTGGCTAATCAGCCCCCTAATTGTCACCGGGCTAATCAGCCCCCCCTTATTATCGCCTGGCTACTTAGCCCCCTAATTATCACCTGGCTAATCAGCCCCCTAATTGTCACCGGGCTAATCAGCCCCCCCCTTATTATCGCCTGGCTACTTAGCCCCCTAATTATCACCTGGCTAATCAGCCCCCTAATTGTCACAGGGCCAATCAGCCCCCTGCAACCCCTATCTGCCCTTCGCCACCCTCTAGCGCCCCCACACCCTTCCCGCCCGGAGGCTACGACCCAAGTTCGCGGCGTCGGCCCGCTTGCCAACGCTTCGCTGCTACCTCTCCTCTTTCCTTCCTCGCTGGCTGAGCCGCCCGGTTATTTCCCTGGTCAGCGGATCTATATATATCATCTATTCAAACAAATTAGCCCCTGACCAATAACGGAAAATAACCGGGCTAATTGGCCATATA